>JAKWBI020000609.1:0-28069 GCA_022664585.2 Zalerion maritima | reverse complement strand
CCCCCCCCCCCCCCCCCCCCCCCCCCCCCCCCCCCCCCCCCCCC
Source organism: Zalerion maritima (assembly GCA_022664585.2). Lineage (NCBI taxonomy): Eukaryota > Fungi > Ascomycota > Sordariomycetes > Lulworthiales > Lulworthiaceae > Zalerion > Zalerion maritima. The sequence continues at coordinate 28,025 of JAKWBI020000609.1, read as the reverse complement.
CCCCCCCCCCCCCCCCCCCCCCCCCCCCCGCGGAATAGGGATGAAAGGAGGAGGATAAACAAGAGATAAATACATACATACCTACAACGTGAAATCAAGGTTTCTGGGGGCGCAGGTGAGAAAAAGGCGCACCTCGAGAGGGATGGGACAAATGCCGAGCGTCAACAAGCAACTAAACCCTTGAAGGCCAAGAACCAAGCTCCAGTCTTCAACAAGGGTCGACGACCGACAGAGTGGAACACTCCAGTGGAACGCCCCAGTGGAACATTTAACGGACAAGCCCCAAATAATCTCACGACTCGGGGCTTTAGGGGTGCAGCAGTACCTGACGGGTACCAACATTGCCGCGAGACACGTCCGCCCCGCGCCGTACTTTGCCCGTCATGGAAGGACATGTATGTACGTGCGGCCTTATCAAAAATGGCTTTCGATTCGGCCGATATTGGGGATGTGACTGTTGTCGGTCAGGACAAGGATGGCTCGCCCTCCCCCCTATCGCATCTTGCTCCACCAGGACCTGCGGGACCTGATTCTGGAAGAACTGGATGATGGAGCTGCTGCACACGACACCTTACACAGCCTCCTCCAACATCACCAGGCACTTCTTTTCGTGCTCCAGGCGGCCGGAAACGTTCGCGGCAAAGCAAGGTCACGCAATCCTTGCTGCGGATCGTGGAGAGATCCAAGGTTGACAATAATAATATGGAACGGCAGCATCGTGCCGGCCGAGCCGCGGGGTTGAACCATGATGGTGTGTGTGTGTGTGTGTGTGTGTGTGTGCATATGCACAAACCGCGGGGAGAGGGTGAATGGGCATGAAGATCTTGCGAACTTCTCGAGCAGCAGCACCCTTTTCTTTCTGTCTGTCCGGAGCGCACTCCTCGTGTTCTCGGATAATATCCGAGGGGGGGGGGGGTGCAGGGGGGGCTTCTAAGCGATCTACATTACTTTTAGAAACCTGGGTAATTAATTCATACATACTACGGTACTAGTTAGTCTGCTTTAGCGAAGCTGCTGCCCACCCAAAAGGGAGAAGTTGAGGCCGTCTGGGCTGTAAGGGCGATTAATTGCACGGCATTATAGAAACTCTTACTTCTTTTCCTGAAGCCTGTCGTCGGACACCCGAAACCCCCAGGAAGCGGTTTGTCGGGGAAATGTCAAGATTCGTCGCCTAGCACCAGCACCCCCCAGCGTGCCGCTTTCCGAATTGTCAGGAGATCTCTCCATCTCGCGGCGCCACGATGATGAGATGGGGGTGCAATTGCCCTGCCCCGGACGGAGGCTGCCCGCCGCGACAAACAGGCTTCGGTGGCTTCGGTGGCTTCGGAAACAGCCCGGAGGCGGGACCGCTTGTCGTTTCGATGGAGCTCTCCATTACACACCGCACTGTCGTAGCAGGCTTGGTTTGCCCCAGACGGCATACCCGCGCGAGGGCCTGCTCCTCGATCGCAGGATCCCACTGCGGCTCCCGCAGATACACTCGGGATGCATGGTTGAGACTATTTGAAACACGGCATGCTCTTCAGTAACGGCCCGTTCAAATGGATCCCCAGGGCCGCTGCTTTCCCCGGCAGTACGGCAGGAGAACAAAAACCGGGGAAGTAAGGGAACGGATGGATATACCCGACGGCACCGCACGGGAGTGATAAGTTAATATCAATCGTTTTATATCATGACGAGTCGAAAAATCGCGCAGAATCTTTGCCGTCTGCCTGATGGGTATCGTTCCGTCTATCTGAGCACACGAAGTCCCCGCTGCTTCCGGTGCATTGGCGGCGACATGCAGTGTTGTTCTCCAAAATGGAAAGGCGATGCTGGCCATGGTAAGTGTCGGAAAACAGCCGTGGTGCGCAGGAAGCTCACCTTTTCGCTCCGCCTGGTCGGAAGCTTCAGGTCGCTCGCAGCTGCTCGAGTCCTTGTGGGTACGTACTGGCCTCGCTCTGAACCTGGGTGCCTACGAAACCCGCACCTGGAATATATCCATAATAGTTGAGCGGTACTATTGCTGAGGAACAAATCGGCAGAACATTTGCAGCAGTCCTTCAAAGTCGAATCCCAAGCGGTGTCTGCCAAGCACGCCGTACGCCATAGACGAAGGCATCTTCGAACTTGAACAATCTTCACCCAATGATCCCGAGGCGATGGGCCCTGGCTGTTGGGAGACATCTCAGGGGGGGGCGCTGACGTATCTGCGGCCGTTGTAGCACGTTATGGCTAGCCCAGAGGGAGGGAAGCCCATTCAGCGTCTTCCAAGCAGCGTCCTCATCCCATGATAACTCTTCTGGGCAAACTTCAACAAGGTCCCTTTTTCCCCGTCAGCCCCGGGCTACCAGGTCGGGCAACGGAGGCTCCACATCATTCTCGGAGTGTTGGTCTTGGACAATGCGTTGATGTAGTTAGTTATCCTTGGGAATCCCGGAGTTGAGGACATCTTTGATCCTTGATAGTATGTATGTAAGTATGTATGTATGTGCTACGCAGACCGCGTGTCTGTATACACGGATAAGAAAGGGCCCGAAGATTTCAAACATGCTTTCGTCTAGTACCACCCTATTCCAGGATGGGCGAAAGATGGCCCATTGTAAGCCACGGAATCTCCGCTCGGCTGCCAACATCGAGTATGAAATGAGCATGGTATCGTAGCATTGAATTTGCGTCAGTGGTTTGAGTCGCCGATTTTCATGATGCTGTGTCCAAGGGAAAGGAACTCGTTCCTAATGGTATCTATTTCTTTGCTTAGTGTCTTTCCGAGATCCACTGCTGCTGCTGTTATCATAGTCCTCAATACACTTGAAATCCAATTAACTCACTACGAAGCAGTGGATTGAATTAGCGAAACTAAGAACTTACTCAGTTCCGCCAAGACACTGCCCCGGAACGTTGGAGATGGATCTTTAGGCCACGATGCATCGACGTTGTTGATATACCTAGACGCATGGAATGAGTGTCGGTTAGCCATACATCATACTCGGACACTTACACTGTTGTTCCCCATTGGTCTCTGCGCACCGACCAGATGTCGTTCTCGGTATTCGCAAGATTCCCGCCTTGCTCTCGGCGTGTCATAAAAGCTAATCCTCGTGGTTGGAGTTTATGAATGAGATGGCCTACGGCTGGGGAGAATGCTTGAGAAGGGGCTCCGATAGCCGAGATTATCTATGCCTTCGATCCGACCATGCACTTGATCCTTAGGAATTTCACTTTGACCTAGCATATCGGTGGGCAAATGAGACGTCAATTTGGAAGCCTACGCACGGTGGATTTAGAGATCTAGTCTCGCTTTCTTTCTCTCACTTATTCTCATTTTATCCCTTTTCTCCCTCCTCCTGCTTATATATCGTGTAGCCTTCCTCCTCTTCTTTTTCCCTTATTCGGATATATATTAGCCCTTGTAGGACTTGAAGATGATTTGGCCTAGAATCTTGTCTCAATTGGATGGACTTTGGAGTTGTAGTGGCGTAGGGGTCTGTTGCTAACTGGGCGCTGGCTGAGCTTTCGAATCATTATGCTGGCTGGTATGGATTACCAGCGCCGTAGTAAATATTCAACTGTCATAAAAATTAGTACCCTTTTGCTGAGTAAAGCTTTAAAAGCGGATGGGACTGTGAGCTATAAACTAGACCCTAATGAGTTATTTATAGTTAAAAGTGTGGGAAAAGAAACCCCCGTGGAAAACGCATATGATATATTTAAAACGAAGGGGGGGGAGATCGGTCGGCTACGCTACCATATAACTACATCCAACAGTTAGGCTATGCAGATAGTCCTTTGCTTATTATGATACTATGGAGTAGATCTTGGAAGGAGTAGTAAATATAGTAGTGCCAAGTGCTAATATATCTCTAAACTCCCAGGCTTGAGTGTTCTTATTGGCCGAAGTGCCAGGGCGATATATACTGCGGAGGGACAGACACATTCATGAAATATTCGTCAACGTTTTTATGCTTTCAATACGTATCGATAGTACTTGTAATATCCATCAATCCGACCCAGCCAAGAACACCAAACACCTCAAACTCCGGAGCCCAGCCCCACCGCCGGGCATGCATACATCAACCATATAACTAGGTACCCAAGCCGGTATCTTGTCACTCCGCCAGAGTCATCAGGAAGTTTCTAAGCTTTAATACCTGATTCTCGAAGAACCGCCCTCCCCCCCCCCCCCCCCCCCGGGATCCCACCGAAGTTTCCGAGCGGAACCGCTTAGACCTGAGCAGCACCAGGCTTGGTGGGGGGGTCGTAGTAGGGCTCCGCCTCGCGGGGACCAATACCCGACGCACCCCCGTAAGCATACGAGGTAAGCGCCAAGTTGGAATGATCCGCGTTGGGGGTGACCATGACGCGGGGACGGGTCCTGCCAGCCATGCGACGCCGGTGGGTCTCGACGCAGGCGCGGATGAAGAGGATGAAACGGAAGAAGCTACGGCGCGCGGGATACAGCTTAGCACATGCTCGTTTTATTTCCCGTCTCTCATCCACAGTATATACCCGAGACGGGGTGGGGGGGAATGTTCGCATGAGGGCTTTGCACGTACCAAAAAGTCGTGATAACTGCCGCAGAGACAGCAACACGACGGTAGTAGTCGTCATTATCCGGGTATCCATCGTTCTGGAGGATTAGAGCAGCCTGAATGGTGACGTACGAGACGTATAGAAGGTTCGTCCACCAGATAAGCTCGAGGGCGACGTGGGCTCCAGGGTGCATTCCGCGGCCGCTCTTTCGGATGCAGGCGACGAGCATCTCGACGAGGTCCCAGAATGTTACCACCAGGGTCTAAACGCAGGTTTCGGTGATAGTTAGTGTTTTTCCTACAAACAGCCTTTCTCGCCCTGCTCCTGGGCTCCTGCGAGCGTTACAAAGTAAATACCACGGGGCCAGTGTACAGAATCAGCCTCGGCCAGTAGCCGTACTTGGTGTTGTACTCGACAGCGATCTGGAGACCAAGTGCGATAACGGCGATGGTGCCAGCCATACAGAGGAGGCGGATGGCGAGCTTGATCTTGCGCCAGGCGGGGCTCTGGTAGACGGCGCCCGTCTCGACGTTCTGGCATGCCTTGCCCATCTTGAAGGTTGAAGAGATGGGAGACACGTGCTGGACTAGCTTGAGAGGCTGGAGCATGACTCTAGGGAATATATCTCGAGGAGTAGATCCGGTAGTCGAGCTTTGGGGGTATATATAGATGTACACCAGTACGCCTCAGCTTAGGGTTCTCGGGCGGAGAGAGGCTGGCTGGGTGGTGTCGGTTTCGAATCCTAGTATCCTACTATACACGAAGAGCACAAAGAACACGGAGAGGGATGTGGCGACTGGATAATGAAGAATGTGGAGAACGACGTACTTATAAAACTGGCTGTTCACCTCTATTGTATGTGCAGAGCCGATGCATCTACTTCTCGCTCAGCCCTATTTCTCCCTCCGACTTGACTAGTATCTGGTGGGCTAGCTCATGCCAGGTTTGTTCTTTACCTGTGGGCTGTGAGGCTTCGTCGCTCCCTCTAGTTGTGCTAGCGCCACAAGCTTTATTAACAACCTTGACTCCCTCAGACACAGTTCCCGGCCGAAAAGGTGGATTTGCCACGTTACCGATCGAGTTGCAAGCAACGATCACGGCCGTCTAGGAGCCTAGGAGCCTCAGAGCCTAGCAGACCAGTGAGGTTTCGAAGTTCTTTGTACTGTGGCATTGACGAGGGCGAGCTGAGCACTGTCAGGGCGGAGCGGTCCTTACTGTGGTCCCTGCCAAAATCTCACGTCAGTGAGATCTAATGCCTGGTTCGCTGGCGATAAATCCAGTGTGAATAGGTGGCTGACGAGAGGAGAATAATGTGTCGAAGAAATTTGTTCAACGGGTTCAATCGTTTTTGAGAAGGGCATGGCGGGGTGGCTTGCATGTCGTTGTTGTCGGGATGTTGCCATAGCTCTGATGTTAGAGGCTTACGAGGCTATCGTCCATCACGATCATTTGTACTAGTGAGAGTATAGCCTCTAGCTAGACCCCCCATACATGTATCTATTCGAAGTCTATTTCATTTGTTCATATTTGTGGCGCTGCCTTGTTGGCCATGCCCGTTCCTGTTGATCAAACTTTCACCTCTCCTAGTTCTTTTATCGTGGGAGTGCTTTCTTCGTCCGAAGGCCGCAAGCAGCAATGATGTGAAGCCTTCGTAGGGTCGCTGTGGCAACGTGGAGAGGAAAAGATGTAACCAACATTTGGAGCGAATCCCCGAAAACACTTCTTGTTAAAGGGCGAAGACGGTGTGGCGGTGATGCCGGATATAGTTGATGGGACGAATTCCGCCGGCTAGCATCGACGAAAGGCAATGAAGCATAGCAAGGTGTAAGCAGGAATGAACCGAGGGGCTGGATCCACCTTGTCGTCGCCGAACTGCAGAGGTACTGCGGGAACTAGATGCAGAAATGTCGGTTGGTTGGAAATCTCAGTTGTGTTGGTGGATTCAATGTCTACCAATAGAGGGAGTGTAAACTGTCCCGTTTGGTCTTTCTCCCCAGCCTACCAAAAACGCGAATTACACTTTCCAATCATCCTCCAGTTGCCGCTTAAACCCGAACATCGGTGACATCGCACTCTTCAAAGTTCGTGCCTACCATGTCCAGTGGCACGGGCTCGTGACTCGGAGCCTCCGAGGACATGACGGTGACTGCCTCGAAGTTACTTACGCCCGCGCCGGCACCTTCTTGAGTATTGCGTCTAGGTATGTTTTGACTTGCAGCTGCCCGTGATGGCAACCTCACGTGAAACCTACTTACTCCTCGCACCTGCCGCGGCTGTCTTCGAGGAAATAAAGCCAACAATTTCGATCGAGAATGCTCAAAATCTTTCTTCCATGCTTCTCGAGGACCATTCTGTGCACTACACCCCAACTCACCAACCAAACCAAACCAAAAGCCCCGATTGATGCCCAAAAGCCAACCCAGTCAATGTTCAGGTAGTCCTTGTGTCTAAACAACACCCTTCCACAAAGCCCATATCTTTTCAACATGGCCTCGTCCTCCGTGTTGTCCATGGTCCTGAGTATTTTGAAACTCGCGCCTAGCCTGGAATAAAACACCCCAGCTAGCATAGCTGTTCTGTACCACCTTTCCACCTCCTTCGCCCACATGTCTTCCCCATCCAGCTCAGCTTGCCGAATGATGCCAAGTCCGGAGGAGTAATCCGTAAGAGGAACACGATTGAAGAGAGACGTCAAGGAGCCCAGAGAATCGAAGACGGAAAACCAACCGGGCATCATTCTAACGAGATAGCCGGCCTCGCCCGCCTCGGCTTCATGCCCGCGCTCTCGCAACAGGTGCTCCAGCAGCCAAGACGACTGAATACCCTGAAGAAAAGGTGTGCAGTATGGCAGTGAATCGGAACAAAACGAGAATTCCTCAGCACACCCAATACCGGCGGCTTCCCGGGAGGGAATGCAATCCACAGACTCCCCATTCCCCCTAAGTTTGCAATTTGTGGCATGGAAGAAAGGATCGGAGGTGTTGAAGACGTATGACGTGTATCCCGGTTGGTATATCGCCACCCAAGGCGTCGCGAACTCGAGGCGCATGCCAGGATGCACAACCTCGGGGTGATTCTCTACATCCTTCCGAGCGAGGAGGCCAGGAAGGGTGCTGAGCACCGGCTTATACCCCCCCAAGTATGCCATCTCCCCTGAGTTATCAGACGAAAGTTGATTTGGCCCGTTGAGAGTGTGCAGAACCGCCGAGAAGTTCGCCCACCACGTCGAGGGGTTCGATTCGTCGATTGCGCGGAGGGAGATGAAAGATCTGGTACTCTGTTGGATCGGATGGTATGTGAGAGGATCTAGGTTCAAAGGATTACAGGTCAGACGGTGGCTAAGCGTGATTGGATATGGCGAGTTGACCCCGGCGTCGAGGAGGGTCATGTTCGATTGTGTGATGCGGATGCCTTTGCTCTGTAGGCAAATGTTGACGTCGGGAAAAGGACAGCTTCGGGTGCGCTCGATTGTCAAGCGCGGCTCCGGGTCGGTATTGAAAAATGTTTCGTCGCACGTCATGCCTCGGGGCCCTATGCATCGGATGTATGCATCATCCGCTAGAGACATGCGGAATTGCATGTCAAAAAGATGTCTTAACCTGTCCGACTTGAGGCATTCCGCAGTCTCTTCGGACCGCACTATTGGAGGATCGTATGTTCCGTCCGATATCCAGAACGGGAGAATTGTGGTGAAGCCGGCGAAAAGGATATATAGGCCGATCGCAGCAATACCGTACCAAGTCGAATCGGCAGGATCTACGGCGTCGGTGGCGAACTTCTTCCATTTTCTCTTCACCCTTTGAATACCGCACTTGACGGCTTCTATGGCAGCTTCAAATTCGGACTTCGTCTCGACCTTGGCGACTTCACCGCCTGGCAGCGAAATCGGCTTGTTGAACCTGAACACAAGATATCGCGCGATTATCCACGCGCGACCCTGGGTGGCCCCGATGAACATAGCCAGCGCTGCAAGGATGAAGATGGACGACTTGGTGCTAACCGTCAGTACCCATTGGTGCAAGGGAGGTTTGTGATAGGCTTTCCACAACCCTTGGTATACGGTAGGGGTAAAGTCTTGGGCCCCGCCTCCCATGGCGAAGTATCCTAGTCGTGATATCGGGGAGTGGTTGCAAAACCAAAAGGTTTCCCTTTTGAAAGATCGAAGTGTTTTTCCTATGGGGGTGGCCTCGATTTTAGTTGAGGACTCCCTTGGTGAACTTCAATTCTACATTCGGGCTCATCAGGCTAGGCGAGTAAGATATTATGCTCATTTATATATCGTTCTGGAGGGACCTACCTGTCTGTCTGCATCACAGCTGACGCTGGGTGGTGTTACACCGCAAGCCACCTACGTGTGTATCAGCTGTAGCGTGGAGGAAGATTTGAAAGCGCCACCACAGCCTGACGAAACTCGTGATTGTCTAATTTTGATAGGTGGATGGTTTCACACAAAACGCCTTTCGCTAGGTGATATCGACGCTCCCGGATGGAGAGCTATGTAGCTTTGGCGATAATAATATAGGTTATGGGCTCATAGTCCTGGGTGTGAAGCATGACCTCAGTAGCTTTAAACATAGTCTATAAACGTGACGGGAAGTAATGTGAGTCTTTAAGAAAAAGGGGGAAAGGTACATTGACGATATTCTCGGCCTCGACGTTTTCTAATCTTTGCCCACCCCGAGGCATGGGCCTCAAACCGAGTAAACAGAGTCAACTAGTTAGGAGAACGTGGGAAATAACGCCGATACCACAAGGAAGTTCCTTTTTACTACGCATAAACAAATTCTCTTTCTAGAAACTTTTTTTGGGGGGAGCGAGCGCGAGTTGGGCAATTTGTACGAGCTCAAGGGAGAAGTAGGGATATGATAGTACCAGTAACCACGGTATCAAGAAAAACGATATCGATGTATTTCTTATTATTCCCCGGTGAGTCTCGAGCTTATTCTGCCCCTGGAAAGTAGGGGCAGAGAAAGAACCTAAAGGGCCAGGGAAGGTGGCACATACATAGTAAGACTGGGGGTGTATAGAGTACTAGCTCCCTACCGATTCACCTGGGTAGATATGAACGTTTCTTCTACCGTACTTCTGCTGACGACGCGCAACTCGACCCGATCCGACCCGGCTCGACGGCCGTGTTCTCTCTCACGTCCCCAATCATGATGTAGTATGGGAAATAACACGAAATTGTTCCAGTCCTGGTCGTGCTATAGATACTATACCCATCCTTGGATTTTAGATTCAGCGCCACCATCGACGACGTCCGAGATCCGTCCACCCATGGTAGACGGGAATCTTGCTGTAACTACGTACCTGTAAAATACGTGCACGCGGCGCTCTGAAGTTAAAAAACACATGCTCGCAGTTTCAATACTCTGCGTTTTTCCGTAGTTGAATTTTAACATTCTTATGTACTTTGGCCGCTGTTCTAAAACACCAAACCACCCACCACACGCCAGAAGAAGCGTCCACTGAGCGTCGTCAAATCACTTACAGTAGCTTCCTCCCTCGTCGAGTCGGACACGCAATTTCCTTTTCTCTCCCTTTTTTTCTGTTCTTTTTTTATTTCTTTTTTTTCTTTTTTTCTAATACCTTAGCACTCAGCTAGGACCCCCACCCCCCCGGGGGGGGGCCCTGCATAAACAAATACGCAGGCGGCGGCAAGATGACTCGAAACCAAATACCAGCTTTTCCAGGAGCCAAAGCCTTGTGCCCCAACATGCAATGAATGATCCATTATTTGGCATGTTACGCTTGGCAGCTGCCACGGGATGATGCCTGCGGAGGAGGGGGGACGTACAGTACAAGTACAGTAGCTATGTACCGGATAACAAAAGCACAACTTACGCCCCCCCCCCCCCCCCTTGTTGGGGGGGGTGCTGTACAAAGCATCGCCACGTGCGCGCGCGCGCTCGTCCATCCGGTAAGTAAATACCGCAAAATTGTCCTACTGGACCAAGGCACCGCATTCTGCATCTCTCCGTCGAAGAAGCACAGCTTCTCCGCTTCCGTGGCTCAGCTGGTTAGAGCGCCGGTCTCATAATCCGGAGATCACCAGTTCGATCCTGGTCGGGAGCAGTATTTTTTTTTTTTTTAGTTGGGGGGGGGGGCTTTTTCTCTTTTTAATTTAAAATGTCTTTTGCATTTTCCTTCTCGTCAATTTTTTTTTTTTTTTTTTTAGCACGCCATGACCTGGCCAGCGCAGGGAGCAGTGGCACGGGTGCTCGCCGTAAAAGACTCACTCGGGGGTCATTTTCACAAGCGATCATGTTCATGTGTGAGAGGAAATAAAATAAAAAATACCAGGCCGTGTTGAGCGAAAAATCTTTGGTAATATTAGTCGCGGGCCAAATACAAGGGGTTTTATTCTCGTCAATTTTTTGTCTCCATCCTCACGTTTCCTTCACACATGCATTCACGTAGGTGAAATGTTCCAATACTCCTTGCCTGGACCCTAAAAGCTCACTACAAATGAAGCATGATGATACGTATATACACACGACCTGCTTTTGAGGTACGTGGGACGCAGGTGCCCCTGAGAATGATTAGACGATAATACCTCTGCCCCAAGGCTCGGCCGGCTTGGGTGTGTGGGCGCGTCTTTTCTTTCGAGCATTGAGCAGGGACATGTGGAATACCTCTGAAAACGCCTGATCCGACATGGGATCCAGGGAGTCCCACTCCGGGTCCCACTGCACAGTTCCGTATTCAAACGTCTCTGGCAAGCTGGACGAAAGGGACATCGCACGTATAAGACCTCTCTCGCTCATATTGTAGCTCGTCCCGATGATACGTGAAAGCTCTTTCAAGACTTGGAAGGCATGGGATTCAAGATCCACTTGAAGGAGGAGATCTTGGATCGTCCCTGTTTTCCTGCCACCTTCTCGACCTTCGCCCTCGTGGACTATATTTTGGACGGCAAACGAAGACTTTGCTGAAAGACCATCGGCAGCATCCGTTCCGGACGACTGTTGATCCAAATCATCGCTGTGAGGTCTAGATCGAGATGTAGTGGACTTTGCGAGTACATGCTGAAAAAAGCAGCGGAGGAAAGTGAGATAGAAGCGCTGGAAATCGTAGGGCAGTCGTGTGGGTGGACGGCCTTTCAGGTTGGTATCTTTGAACATGGTTTCGGGGTATTTGCCGTCCGACCAGTCTGCCCGGGTAATATCAGATACTAGTGAGGACACGAACCATGTTGCGAGATCCCTCGGGTGAGTGAGGTCAGGCTCCCCGCCGGGCTCTCGCGTCGCGGCAACGTCACATCCCGACCATGGTTTGATACGTGGGCTATGCTTGGGCTCCCAGAAACAGAGAAACAGAAGGAATCTGGCAACATTGTCTGGCTCCGGGATTCTCGGTTGGCGCTCAAGTTGGCGCCCAGAGGTGTACTCCTCATAGCCCCAGTGGAAGCTAGTTTGCCTGTGCCAATCGTGAGATGTAGTCGGCATGGCCCTGCTACCCGCATCGTAGTGCGCCGGAGTTAGTGGGGGAAAGGGCTCCCAGTAACCTATGGAGCCTTCCATCCAGTTCAATTTCGCGATAGAAGCTCTAATGTGGAAGACGCTGATCGTGCTCTGGCTTAGTTTAATCATGATTTCCTCGAGTTGCGCGGGTGATGACATTAAATCTGATGCCACCATTCCCTCCATGTCACCTTGATCAAGTAGGGCGGTCTGCCAGGGTTTTAGAAAGCCTATCATGAAGGGCGTGTTGGATTTCTGAGACAAAACCCGGGGAAGTATTCTGCAGTTCTTAGAAATGTGATCTATCCTTGGAACAACACAATGGATGACGAACACTTACAAGGATTCTACACTTTGTAGCGTTTCTACCCTAAACACGTATTCTGCGAGGAGTGTGCCGTCCTCTTCCGATAACTCGTTGGATGCGGGAAAGCCAAGCGTTTCCCATGAATGACTTGGCCTCTTTATGGCAATGTGTTCCGCCATGCTCTTAAGATTCATTTCGCTCTGGAAACTTAGTTCTGCCAATATTTCGTCCTGAATGGCTTTGCTAGGCTTGCGAGAACGAACAATGCTGTACCCGAGCAGAAGTGGGAGAAGCCTAGGTTCTTGCGGCATCATGCCAGGAAAGCACGCGAGTCTTAGACATTGTTGTATTCTGCTTGTTTTCTCGTGTTAGCTTGTGATCGACATGAATGCTTGGAGGCTTCCTGCTTTAATTGATAAAAGGGGTTCTCCTACCCCTCCCAGAAGTCTCCACTGTCACCTTCTGGGCCCTCAAGAAATTCTGTTTCCTCGATATTCTGAAAGAAGGTTCGATTGAGTGTTCCGTTCACCGGGTGTCTCCATTTGAAGAGATCGCAAGCCAAACTGCGAAAAGCGGCATGGTTCCCGCACTTGAGAGCAAGAACAAGATCTTGGCGAGTCATCAATAGGTTTTCCCTTGCCAAGAACTCTACTTCCTTGCGATCCACCACAGGGGATGTAGAGTTATAGGCATCGGCTAGCTTGCCTACTAGGTCGTGGACGGTTTCATTATCCCAATTTCCATCGGCCGTATGTTCGATCAACTTGTTTCTGATATCCACCAATTCACAAGCGTAAGTAGTCCGCGACCAGTCAATGGGTGAGAATGGTGTGGATTGACTCTGAGGATGTTTGAAAATCAGAGACTGGATATCAAAAGAATTGGTTTAGCATCATGACAAAATCTCGGGGGTGAATATGCGCGTGGGCATGCGCAGGGGGAAACAAGAAACATACCGCCAGGGAAAATTCACATATAACTGGAGGATAAATATCAAAGAGGTCCTGAATCTGGGAGTGAATAGATGAAAGTTCAGGAGAGTGATGGATGCCGTCATCATAGATATCTTCAACATCTACCTGCTTGAAGTCTAGGGGGCTTTGATCCATTCGGCATTCGAAGTCGTAGGTAGTGTTTGGCCTTAGTCTTGTACCATGTATGGTGAATCCATCTCGTATTGTAGCTGATTTGCGAGGGTACAGACCTTCGCGGGTTCTTGGGAAAATGGGTCCATCTGTGAGTTCATCGAGTTTTAGGAAGCAATTGTTGGAAGCAAGGGTGACATGTACCCCAGCGGCTGCGCAAATGGGAGCTAAGAACACCAGCCAGCAAAGACGGTCAATATTGGTCTTGTAACAGTGGTATACAAGGCAGTCGACAGCTTCGGGTTGCTTCGAAAGTTTGAATCGTCGCAGGCACTGCTCGACTTCCACTCGGATAGATCTCAGATCCGGGACTCGACTGAGAATGGACGGAACGGGGTTATCGGGGCCCTGGGCCTCCATGTGGTATGAGAGCACAAATCGGTTTCCGGCAGTGACCGGGGTCATAGTCTGAATGATGTCGTGGTAGAATGCGAGGAAAGACACGGGATTAGCATCTAGGGATGGGTTGTATGAGTTGCGTGTGCCGTGGTGGAGGGTGATGACATCGCCTCCGGAGAATTCCTCGAGGCGAATGTCGATGAACAGCTCGCCAAAACAAGACGGAGAATTTGACGATCCTGAAGATACGAAATGAGGCTCAATGAACGATCCTCGGGGGAAGAGAAGTAGGCTGTCCGGAACTAGTCGTATCTTCTCATCCGTGTTGATACCAAGTTGGCCCTTGGCTTCGAGGGCGGCCGCCGCTAGAACATGGTTCCATCGGCCAATATCCAAAAACTGAACACGGTGGAGCGGCAGACTGTATGCTCCCGTTGCTGATTTTAACGGCTCCATAACTTTGCATTTCAGCAGTTCAACCTCATGGTTACTCAGTGGGGATCCGCCCAGCTTCCCAAACCCCTCGATAGAAAGGGCCGGCTTCGGGATGTGGGGGAAGTTATGAACGGCGGTAAACCAGCCATTCGGAGATTCTGATCGTTGTCCGCTAAGTCGATCTAGGGCTTCGAATATCTGAAGCCCAGGGGAAGCACGTGGCTGAAACCGTTCCGGCTCGAAGCCGCGCCCTCCTACTCGCCTCCAGCACGACGGCAAGGCACCGTCTGGAAGCACCATGATACTGGGAACATTCGGGCCAGAGGTGGTGGAGTAGGCTAATTTGTTGGTACGAGAACAGCTAAGAGAAAAAAGCTGGTTGAGAGAGAAGAATTGATTGTATTTTTCTACGCCCGTGGGAATTAATAACAGTGGGAGCTCTGAGCCTTGGTGCGGACTAGAACGGGAATGGAAGGCTGCGGAGACGATCAAATTAAGCGATTCGGGGTCGATTGGTACCTATCGGTAGTAGTTGCTTCCTCTCACAGTGAGCACGAGCTACTATGGGGCGGGAGGATTGGCAGCTACCACCTATCGAGGCTGGAAAGTGGCCTCTGGCACGAAATGTGGTAGGAAATGCATATGAAAGGCAGCTAGGCAGCTAACTGAAAAGTGGCCGAAAGAGGCTGACTAATCGCAGTGTAAAGGGGTGGAGCCCTTCACTGACACCAGCCTCGTGGCTAACGAACTCGAACTTAGGTGTATTATTAATATCACGTGAGATATGGCGCCGTCTGTTTTCCGGCAAGCATCCGAACCAATCAACAGCGATCGCTCTCGCTGCTCGCAAAGTGCACTACAGGACCACCACCCTCCTTTGGGATCCTGATGCCTTACATTGATATTTGTTTCACCAGTTAGACCTCTTCGTCAGCGTCCTAGTTCTTCGCGCGCTACCCTAACTACTATCATAGAGAAAGGATAATATTCCCGGTCCTGGTATGGTTACCTTGGTAAAGTAGGCTAAATCTCCTATTCGGGATATTTTGGTGGGGTAGGTGCGCTTTATCGGCTTGAGCGATTGTCCGTCGGTGTGTGACGCTAGCACCAAAGTGTCTACACACTCGCGTGCTCTAATCCCGAGCGCCCGGATTTGCTTTTCTGCAGCTCCTATAGGCAGGGATATAGAGTTGCTCATCATGTGCACACCGATTTGCCACGGGAGCCGTACTCTTATTGAAGACGTCAGTATGGGGTACCAAATTCCGGGCTGTCGGCTCGGATTGTTATGTCTATTAAAACCTCATTATACAACCACGACAGCTACCTGGTAGAATTGCAACGAGATTCAAAAAAGGTCATATCAATTCGTCACCCATCCATACCCTTCAGAATGCCTCTCTACCAGCCACCAGATGTCAACGCCCCGGTTCTCTCGCAGTTCTCGCTCAAGGGGAAAGTCGCGTGCGTCACGGGCGGCGCAAAAGGTATCGGAGTCGAGATCGTCCGGGGGCTCGCCGAGGCCGGAGCGGACGTGGCGTTCATCTACAGCACGAGCAAGAATGCCGACGAGGTGGCCGCAAAGATCGCGGAGGAGACTGGAGTCAGAATCCAGGCCTACCAGTCGGACGTCTCGTCCCGCCACCGCATCGCCGAGACGCTGAACCAGATCGCCGACGAGTTTGGAAAGGGACGGTTGGACATCATGGTCGCCAACTCAGGGGTTTGCGCCAACATCCCGAGCCTGGATTACACGGAGCGGGACTGGAAGCACAATAATGGAGTCAACCTCGACGGCGTGATGTGGACGGCCCAGGCGGCAGGCAAGATTTTCAAGAAGCAGGGGAAGGGGAACCTGATTGTTACGGCGTCAGTTAGTGCGATATTAGTGAATATTCCACAGAACCAGGTCGCGTATAATGCGTCCAAGGCTGCGGTGGTGCACCTCGCCAAGAGTCTGGCGGTCGAGTGGACGGAGTTTGCGAGGGTCAATTGTATTTCTCCTGGGTTTGTTCAAACGGAGAGTAAGTTCTTTCAATTTCCGTGGTTCCTTGTATGAAGTTCTTTGGGAGATGTTTGCTGACAATGGCTTGATATAGTGCTCGACTTCCAGCCAAAGGAGCTGAGGGATCAGTGGATGAACACGATTCCAGGCAGACGAATCTGCCAGCCTGCGGAGCTGAAGAGCGTAAGATTCCAGAGTTGCAGAGATCTTGGTCCTGATGTCTAATATGGATTTTTGTGCAGGCGTACGTATTCCTGGCTAGCGATGCTTGCTGCTACATGACCGGCGCGAACATCGTCATCGACGGTGGCTATACACTTCCTTGAATCAGCCCCCGGATGTATTGCGTGAAGGACTTGGCTGATGCGATGGGAGACTCTTGATATACTCGGCCCCCGTCCCCACCGATGTAGTATACTACTTCCGACCCATACACAGACACGTGATAATCAAGCTAATATTTACCTAATGGCCACGGTGGGTCTCTTGCCCCTCCAGGGGACCTATTCTGCCATTGACGTAAACATCAGCTGAGGCTTTCGCTGAATATGAGCCGCATTCCGGACCCATGCTACCCTATGGAATATATGGGCCTGCTATAGGTAGGCTCTCTGGCGGCTTCCCCAATGTGACCTACAAGTGATTGCCACGCCATAGCCACTACCGTTTCGGACGCCGGGGAGCTTGTTCTTGGTTTCAAGAATCTAACTATTGCACTTAGGAGGGGTCTCAAAGCATCCACCTGGCGATGTTGTTTCCTGTGCAGAAGTTATGGTAGCGGCGGGTACTCATGAGCCTACCCCGCAAGATAGTGTTTCACTATAAACTCAGAACGTACTCCTTTCCACGGGACAGCTTCTACCGACAGCATATCTCACTGCGTCGTTCGGAATAATAATATCGCACTAGGTGATCGATCCACCGCATTAGCGCAGTGGGGCTGGTCGCACTAGCAGTATGCAGTCGATGCTTATAGGTCGCAAAGAGCACTCACAAGACCATGCCCTGCAGGTCGCTGAAATCATCGTCGAGGTACAGACGTACATTCCAGGCCTACACATATAAGACGATCAGTTTTCAAAGCGCAAACGGGAAGAAAAACAGAGCCCGAAGAAATGTCTTCCGCGCAATGAACGCTTCCGGACAACCTGCTACGGGCCACTACCCACGTTTCAGCCAACACTATACTACTACATCCTTAATTAAAGACCGAACCCACATTAGTACGCAACAATAACCACGGATGTAAGAATTTGCCCCGCAGTATTCAATCCTTCTGGTGCTGACCCTCCCACACAGATGAACCCATCTTTCGTCCTCCGAGCCGTCAACGACGTCGTCTTTGAAGACCGTCCCAAGCCCGAACTTAAGGACCCTTACGATGTGCTCGTTCATGTCGCCCAGACGGGGATCTGTGGTAGTGACGTAAGTGTTTAGCTTTGCCCCAAGCCCCCAATCGAGCTTCTCCAGCTGCTCCGGCCATCCACATATATATTCTATCATGACTAACCGCCGAGTGTTCTTTACAGGTCCACTAGTAAGACCTCCTCTCAACTTGATACCCACGCAGTTAATTCGGGCGGCGTGGTATTGATCATCCAAGATTTTAAGTCTCAAAGATAGGCCTAAGGGCAGAAATTTATAGGGGCTTCATCATCTCCTAAATGCATACAGGGTACGGTACAGCTTTGGCTGGCATGGGCACCTCGCGCCCCAAAGCTGGCAGCGCGGCCGCATCGGATCCTACGTCCTCGCTACGCCCATGGTCCTAGGCCACGAATCGCTCCGGCACCATCACTGCCATCGGGTCCCGCGTCGCGAACCTCGAGCCGGGCGATCGCGTGGCGCTGGAACCCGGGGTTCCCTGTCGGCGCTGCGAGTTCTGCCGCAAGGGAAAGTACCACCTCTGCTTGGACCTGATATTCGCGGCCACGCCTCCCCACGACGGGACGCTGGCAAGATACTACGTCAACGCCAGCGACTTTTGCTACAGGATTCCCGATTCCAATGACCCTGGAGGAGGGCGCGATGGTAGAACCTGCCAGCGTCGCGGTGGCGATCGCGAGGACCGCGGATTTCGGGGCGCACCAGACGGTGGTGGTGTTCGGGTGCGGGCCGATCGGGATGCTTTGCCAAGCAGTCGCCAAGGCGGGCGGCGCGGGAAAGATCATCGGCGTGGATGTTGTGGGGGAAAGACTCGAGCTTGCGAGGGAGGAGTATGGGGTTGATGGGACGTTCATGCCTCCGAAGCCGGAGGAGGGGAAAGATTCCCTCGAGCACGCCGAGGCCGTGTCGCGGCTTATCAAGGAGGAGTTTGGCCTCGGGGATGGCGCAGACGTCGTGCTCGAGTGTTCTGGCGCCGAAGCCTGCGTGCAGATGGGCGTGTATACGCTCAAGAGCGGGGGCACGATGGTGCAGGCAGGCATGGGGAAGGAGGTGGTGAATTTCCCCATCACGACGGTGTGTACCAGGGGTCTGGTGGTCAAGGGGAGTATTAGGTATCTAGCGGGCTGTTATCCCGCGGCCATCGATTTGATAGCGAAGGGGAAGGTTGGGGTGAGGAAGTTGATCACGAATAGGTTCAAGTTTGAGCAGTCTGAGGAGGCATTTCAGCTTGTTAAGGAGGGTAGGCCGGATGTATTCAAGGTTATGATCGAAGGCGTTCAGTGAAAGTTGAGGGCTGAGGATTAAGGCGACGAAACGGGTGTTTGAGGCAATGTGTTGATGGGCTGGATATATATAGAAATGGGCGATGGTGAATACCAAATCATAAATGTCCTCAGCTTCGTACTCTTGCAACTTTGGCCTTTCAAGGCCAAAGACTTAAGCATCTCATGATTGATTCGTGGCTTGCGATGAAAAGTTGCACAGGATGCAGCATGACCTACGTGGGGATTCTAACTAGTCGGGACTTCAAGTAGGCCAGCCAACCTAGTCAAGAGATGCTAATTGGGACTTGTATTTTCCTCATAGCTAGAACAAAGAAGAGACGGAGACACATCCCTATTAGCATGTCGCTAAAAGTGATTTCGGTTTGTTAGTGGTGAACAACACTGAAGGCCGTTGAGATCCTTGTGCCTCGAATCCAGCTCCGGCCGCTCGCAAGGCTGCTCGGAGCAGCACACCATATCGTGATCTGACCGTCATGCATATTCCCGGCGCAGTGGCGGCTTGTCGGCCTCGAGCCTAATCTCTTAGGAGAATCCCAAGGTAGCGTACACCATGCAATGTTTGTCATATGTATATAGCATATGCGGCGGGAGATAGATAGGACACAGCCGGCGACAGCAAACCCCCACTCATTTTCCTTTCCGGATCCGGTAGTCACACGCGGGGGTTGCTTCTCCGATTGGGGCCGTCTCCCTGGCTTGTCCGAACCTGGGACAGGCGGCAGGTGGAGCCCCGCTCCCTTTCACTCCCCGCGGCGTCTGACTTAGTCCGTACATTACGCTAACACCACCAGTCGCAGTAATACATAGGTCCTTATCGACACCCTTATTGTTTGCAAAAGACTTTGACACTGCATTCGACCTGAGCTTTTTGGGCGGGACGGCTAGGAACATTTCTGTTATCTCAATAATGCATCTCACCAGTTTTCGGCTTCTCCCATTGCGCCTGGGAGGACGCTAGACCACCCAGCCGACAGATATGACGACATGCCTGCCCGAGGCATGGCGGGGAGAAGTGAGAAACGGCAAGAACTGCCTCGTACACAAAATAGTATAAAGGTAGAAGCTCCCTCCCATCCATTGGGAAGATATATAGGAATTATTGAGTTTATACCTTCTTTCCAAGCACTTTCCGCTCGAGATCGCTGCGCCATCCGTCACTGTTGTGCCTACCCTACGGCATTTCCAAGACCAGAAAGGACTACCTTGCTACCACCGCCGCACCTGCCGCAATCAGCAGCCACCTCTGTTGTACATTCCCCGAAACGGCAATCACAGGATCCACAATGGCCGGCCACCCGTTTGATCCTCTTTCTGCTTCCGAGCTCGAGGACGCCACCCGCCTGGTCCGGAAGTCTTATGGCTCCGACCTGAAGTTCAATGTCGTCTCTCTCCAGGAGCCGCGAAAGACCGTCATGCGGGCATGGCTGGCTGATCCCAAGTCGAACCCAAAGCCCCCTCGCGTCGCCGATGTAGTAGTCATCGACAACAACGCCACGGTGCACGAGGGTCTGGTGGATTTGGACCAGGGCAAAGTGTTGGCCTGGGACAAACTTGAAGGCGAGCAGCCAATCGTGAGTTTTCATCCCCACCCAGAATTTGTTCGGACGAATATCGAATTGGCGCTTGAGCTGACCCACGATGTGATGTGACTAAAGATCACACTCGAGGAGCAACAGAAGGTGGAGCAGATTTGCCGTGAAGACCCGGAAGTGATCAAACAGTGCGAGATATCCGGAATGCTGGCGTCTGATATGCACAAGATTTACTGCGACACTTGGGTGGTTGGATACGACGAGCGATGGGGAATCAGCCGCCGGCTCCAGCAGGCGCTCATGTACTATCGCCCCACCCCCGACTCTTTCCAGTACCAGTATGCGCTGGACTTCTGCCCCTTGTACGACCCCGACCTGGAGCAGATCGTTCACATCGACATCCCCAAGGTGAGGCGGCCGCTGCGCAAGGATGTCCCGCCGATCGGATATACTCCCGCCGACGTGCAGAAGCTTGGCGGCTACCGGGATGACATGAAGCCCATCATCATCAGCCAGCCTGAGGGTGTGAGCTTCTCCATGAACGGCAGGGAGTTGAGCTGGCAAAACTGGAAGATGCACGTCGGATTCAACTACAAGGAGGGTATTGTATTAAACAACATTCGATGGAAGTCCCGCAACGAGTCCGAGGACCGTGGTATCTTTTACCGCATGAGCTTGGCGGAGATGGTGGTGCCATAGTAAGTTTACCCCATCTTTCCCACTCAGGTTTACTTGGTTAGCGCACAAGCTGATATCTCTGATACAAAGCGCCGAGCCTGAGCCCCCACACCATCGCAAACACGCTTTCGACTTTGGCGAGTACGGTGCTGGATACATGACAAACTCGCTCGCACTTGGCTGCGATTGCAAGGGTGCCATTCACTACATCGATGCTGAAGTCCCCACCAGGAATGGAGGCGTGAGGCTCATCGAGAATGCCATTTGCATCCACGAGGAAGACTCGGGTATTCTCTTCAAACACACCGACTTCAGGGACGACTCGGTTGTTGTCACTCGCGGCAGGAAGCTTGTGATCCAGCAGATTTTCACTGCGGCAAATTACGAGTATGCCATTCAGTGGATATTCCACGTAAGTTGAATCGCAGCACAAATCCTGTATTAGATGATCAACGCGTCCGGTGAACCTAACTCCACATCTCCCACAAATAGCAAGATGGAACCATCCAGCCTGAGATCAAGCTCACGGGCATCCTCAACACCTACGTCCAGGCACCGGGCGAAAACTGCGACTGGGGCACCCAGGTGTATCCCGGCGTGAACGCCCACTTCCACCAGCACCTCTTCTGCCTCCGTCTCGACGCTAACATCGACGACGGGCCGAACACGGTCTACACGTCCGACACCATGGCGTCGGATGAACCCGTCGGAAGCCTCAAGAATCCTTACGGCAACGCATTCTTCGCCAAGAAGACCAAGCTGTCCACCACGGGGCAGGCAAAGACCGACTATGACGCTATGACCATGCGGTCGTGGGACATTGTTAATGACAGCAAGATAAACTCTTCTAGTGGAAAGCCTTCCAGCTACAAGCTGGTCAGCAGGGAGGTGCCGAGGCTTTTGCCAAAGGAGGGAAGTTTGGTGTGGAAGAGAGCCGGTTTTGCTCGCCATCATGTCTATGTTACGAAGTGTAGGTCTCTCGTATTTCCATATGCGCGGGTAAGGGCTTTGCGACCGAGGACTAATAAGATGCAATATCGTAGACCGCGACGACCAGCTCTGGCCCGCAGGCCGCCACGTCCCCCAGACATCCGGCGAGCCCAGCCGTGGTCTACCCGAGTGGATCGGCGACGGCAGCGAGTCCGTCGAGAACGAAGACGTTGTGCTATGGCACACCTTTGGCCTTACCCACATTCCCGCACCCGAGGACTTCCCCGTCATGCCCGCCGAGCCCGTGACCCTGCTCCTGAGGCCGAGACACTTTTTCGACAGGAACCCTGCTCTTGATGTTCCCCCTAGCTATCTGACGCTCCCCAGCCAGATCGAGAAGGGGGAGAGGACGGCTGCATACGATGCGACGGATAAGATGAGTAAGCCGGCGTTTGGTGGCGAGGAGAAGACGATCCCTATTGTGGGCGGTGGGGGTGGGTGTTGCTCTAAGCTGTGAGTGAGGGTACCGACGACTGGTGCATGGTTAATAACAAATGAAACTTTGATTTTGTTTCTCGGATCTGGTATTACCGGAGAGGAAATTGCTGGTTCATTGATTTGTCTCGATAACAGATAATTATCATTGCATATGGCAGATCAGTGAAGGAACAGAAACATGAAGCAAGAAAGCATTCTTCACGTCAAGGCGCCCAAATCTTTCCACACTACCCCCCACATGATGGATCAACCACACCAGTCAGTGACTGGTATCTGGAAGCCTCAGCCATATGAGGTACCGGCTCGGGACCTGTTCTTAGCAAGTCCGTCACAGTCGGAGTTGTTGTGCCACTAGACGTGTTTGGCCCCGATGTTGTGCATCAGCATCAGCACTGATGCCCGACGGGCAATTACCACCCACCAGGGGAGATGACTTCGTCTGGAACGACCCCTTAAACAGTATGGGTGTGTCATGCATAGGTACATATCGAGTGGTCTGGTACTGAGCTGCCAAGTAGCTTGTCCACTCAATGGGTATCTTGGCAGAGCCCGCTATCGTACCAAGAGTCCAGGACGCGAAAACTCCATGTTCAATATGAAGAGGTTGGGTATCTATATGGTACTTTGAACGAGGTTTGGGTCATATCAATGGCAACCGGGGGTTCGTAATGTGGGCAAGGCGCTGAGTCCCACCCGGCGTCATCTTTATGGCATCAAGGGAAGCAGTAAAACAGAATGTCGCACAGGGGGGTGTGTCACTAACCGAGCCGCGGACATGCCCAGCACAAATGATAGTTGGATGATAAGTGTCAAGGTTAGGGATTGGTGATGATGTTCATGTCTATGAGTGTGTTGGTTGCAGTCTTGCCAACCACCTGGAAATCAGGATTTTCTATGGGAAATAGGCTGTGCAGGCGTAATGTAGTGGACAGTGCGACCACCTGTTGACAGTACTGAACAGTAAGCATTGGATGACTGTGGTCCGTGCGCATAGGAGCAAGAAAAGCGGGGCTACTGCTTGGAAAACTACTAGGCTTTCTCTCCCTCGACGGTCGAGGGACGGCTCAGCGTATAAGAGCACGGGCAGCCCAACGCTCGCAAGCGAACAGAAAAGGGTATCTGGCAATCCCAAGTGCTGGGGTTCTTTCTTAATTGTTTAACTTTTCGGTTCTTTGTTTTGTGACTATCCGGAACTCTTGTTCATCGCGTGGCTTCCTCAACTCCTTGTTCCCCGGGCGTCTGATTTCAAAGTCAACATATAGTCACACGCTAAGCATCCATCCCTATCCCTAAAACAAACAAACATTCTTTCATGTCCGTCGTAGAACTAACAACCATCCGTCCTTTCTCTTCTTTTGGTCCCAAATCTCCCCGATCCTAGATGTCACTCACCCCCCCTCATGACATCTTTTCTCCATTTTCCTCGAGCGACAGTAGTGCAACCTCTGTCGCTTGCCGCCGATGTCGAGAGAAACCCTCTGATAAGCAGCCTCATGACGAAGTCATCAATGGGGAACAGGGCCCCACATTCACGAACGTCCTCCTCGATCTCTTTCTTCCTAGCCACAGTCAAACGGACGCTAGAATAGACATGGAACGATCAGTCACCCTTTCCCATACTAGGGCCACTAGTTGTAGTGTTGAGGATGGCTGACTTACCTGTTTCCACCAGGCTGAGGAGAAAGGAGCTCGCCGAGATCCTGCACGACTCTTTCCAGTCCTTCCCTTCTCTCTCTCAGACGACTTTCATGGGCGTCTGGCTGGCGGATAAACACCAAGTGGTCTATGTTGGGAGCATCACCGCCACCGGCAAGAAACCTTTCCAAGCTTCTCTTCAGCTGCTCCATGTTCTTACTATGAGGAAACTCTTAGACTTTGTCTGTTTCTAGATTCTATGTGAGCTATGACTTACTGCTTGGGCACAGTGTCGCAGGACATTCTTGCAGTCGGATACGTTAGTGCCTGGTGAGATTCTCGCGATTCTTTTTTCTCGTCAGCATTCCGGAAAAAGAGGGAGAGTCCTTCGACGCAAATACCTTTCAGAGCTACTTTCACTCTTTGTGCGTGTCGCATGAAGCTATTAACGATGGGATTGGGTTCCTTATTTAGGATCACAAGCCTGTTCATCACTCCCCTGCCGAGTACTTGTTGGGACAATGGGGGGTGTTGTAACAATTAAAGACACCGAACTGCTACGGAATGAGGGGGATCGCAAAAGAAGAGGTAAAGGGAGGAAAACATGAGGGGTGGGGGGAGAGGGGAGACAGAATGACGACCAAAGTGCACACGGGGCCTACGGACGGAGGAGACCGATCCATGAAGCGAACCAACCTACCAACGACTGGGCCTTTACGCCCAATGCCGTGCGAACAGCCCTTCGTCAGGGAGAACGCAAGACCCCCACCAGCACTAGCAATAGACACCACAATATGTGGTGGCCTGCAGGATAAGACAGACGGGATTCATTGTCGGGGTTGGCTACTGGCGACTGAGGGGAGGACTCGATGCCTGCAGGTTGACCTACTCCTTCCCACCCATGTGTTGGAGAAAGCGGGATAGATACAATACCTCCGTCCCTGAGCAAGAAGCAGCAGGATGCAATGTACCGGAGCATTCTATACACTACCCAAAAGGTGCACTTTTTGTCTCTCGACCACAGCTGTGCCATCACCAATGCGGTCCCATACGCCATGTGATGTATGTAGGAGAACGGTGGCGCTCTCTTTGCATGCATGGGAAGGTGCTTAACGGTGCTTGACGGCTAGTTACGGTCCGACTGCTACTGGCTCGGGGGGCAAGAATGAAGCTTGAATGGCCATACTGGGACAAGATCACGTGCAATATGTAAAAAGTGAGGCTGTAGAAGTCCCCTCGGCCCCTCTTTTCGCCTTGATAATTATCTGTCGACTCAACCATGACCCCTCTGTCCGTCATCAACAGTCGCAACTCTCTTGTTGGAATCAAGACACAGTGAAATCCCTTCGGACCTCCCCATTATGCAAAACTGACGTCCTTTTCAATATTGATTATAAGAAACACCATGGCTAAGGTCCGGTGGGCTTGTCCTCTCGGGTGCGAACTTGGCTTTATTAATATCCCCCAGTTGAAGTAAGAAACGCCCATATCTCGAAATCTCCGAGCCTCCGAAATACTGTGCAAGTTCACTACCCATCGACCCGCAGCTGACAGCAAATATTTCGAGCGTAGTGAGCACTTGAAGAAGACCCATGTGCAGAGATCCACCAATGGAGACAGGGCCAAGGAGCCTAGACTTCTGTCGCAAGAGAAGATGGACGAAATCCGCGAAGTTGTGAAGAAGCACCGGCTGAAGCCGGACAGCACGAAAGCTAGGCTTATTTACGAGACTCTGAACCCGTGGGTTGACCACATCGAGGCGCCTATATATTCCCCAACAAGAGGTCAAGTGTTCGAGAGTGCTCAAGTTCTCGCCCAGGGGCATTCCATGGCAATTCCATTGAGGTACAAGTTCAAGGCTCTGGCGGAGGCTGATCCCTGGTTCAAGAGCCTTTCCGAGCCTCGGAAAGAAGATGCCATGCGGATCGCTTGTAAGCTCCTCCCATCCTTCCACAAGGCTGTGACGATCATGGGAATCGTCACTACCCCTTGTGATTCGGACGGGGAGCCACCAATGATGAAGACTGGACCAGATGTCCCGCCCCCACCACTCCCCGTGGTAGAGGACACTGGTTGCGAAAGATCTTCTCTCACGAGGAAGGAGCCTGGTATTGATGCGGGTATGGTTTCGCGCTCTAGGCCCCCGGATAGCAATAAGAACACCGTGGTGGCCAATTCAGGAGCGGCTGGCCTAGCTATTCCACGGCAGAAAACTCCCACGAAGAGGCGGGGAGATGGCAGACTAAAGGAACCTTTGGCGAAGAAACAAGTTCAGAGGAAGGACGTGACCCATGTTATACGTTCAGGCCTTCAGGGGGATAGTGGGGAGACCATTACTGAGGCGAAAACCGCTCAGTCAACGGATAATTTTTCTCAACCCTTCGGTGTGGAGCGTCGGGCTCCGTCTTTCTCCTGCCCTTCACTTTCCACGGGATTTTCAGAGGATTCCCACTCAGACCCCCACACAGCGCCTAGTTTTGCCCCAAACTCGTTGAATATGGGACTTTGGCCAGAAATTTCGTCTTTGGAGGACTGTTCCGAGATTTTCGAAGATATAGGTCGTTGGGTGATTGATGACTGTCAACAATCTTCCACGGGGACAGACCCTGGGTATCCGGGCTATCCGCCAAATCTGAAGATAGAGGGTGGTACTACAAGCACGGAACAAGGCACAGGCGTGGGTTCTCGAGGCATGGCAAAGTTGGAAGGACTGCATATCTCCGACGATGCAGAACAGGACGGGTGGCAAAGTCATCAATTAAGCGCACAACCTATATCTCTTATGGATCCCCAGAACTCCAAAATTGGGGCTATGACCGAGCTCTCGCGCCCCGCGACACACAGGATGCCCTCTGGACACCACCAGAATGTCAGGGAGATCGGATTTCGGGACACGCTTGACCCTCGAATGCAATGGCCAATGCGTAGCACATCACCCACCGAGAGCGACATGTCTGAGACTGGAACTCTCGATACTTGGCTTACCAACACCGATACTTTCATGCCTGATCACCTGCCTCCCCTCGATGGCGTGGTGACAGGTCTTCCAGGGTACTAATATGTTTAAAAGTGTTTCGCCACGACGGTCAGACCAAGATAAACTTTACGCTTTCATTTCCATCCCTCACGAGATATATTTTCCCATGTTTTCTTTGTTTTTGTGGTGGCCCACGACTTGTGGCCCATCTAAGATGTGTGGGCGACTGATTTCTACCACGAGTGTTACTTCAGGGCAAACTCTCTGGACCGCTTCGGAGGAGCACAGAACTATTCTTAGAGGTGGTCGAGAGTGCCAGGGAGATTTAAATAGCTTATTTCTGTTCCGTGGAACCGAGCTGTGCGGGAGCGCGGGCGTCGGTCTAATACTAAACCCTTATCATCATTGTTTCCGAATCCTCTCCTAACTTCAGATCCTTCCGAAATACAGTGAAATGCCCTGAATCTCGACCTCGGTGCAGCTTTGTACTGTTGACGACATTAGTGATATATTAGCACAGCGTGCGCACCCATGAAAACCGCGGGATACATAGATCATGCCAGTGTATGTAACACCACCAGGCTGTGCCCCCGCTGAATGGGTTAAGAAGGAGGAAGGGGAACTGGACAGTCAAGTCAGTGAGAAGCCTGAAGAAGGTCTAGGGGAAATTTCATTTTAGACGAGCAAGAATTTATGAGGCCACGGACAGCGCAATTCCAGGGGGTGAGTAGCTGCCAGAGACGGGTTTCCGGACACAATAACTCTGTCTGGTCCGGTCAGGATGTACGTACGTCTGTGGGAGCAAAAGGTTGAGCTATCTCTAGATATATGGATCCAGCGGGAAAAAAGAGACAACCTACTATGAGAAAAGAAAAAGGAGGGCGGGGGTGGAGGAAG
>JAKWBI020000608.1:0-28124 GCA_022664585.2 Zalerion maritima | reverse complement strand
TAGTAATCCCTCACGGGCTTAATAATTTTAGAAAGCGAATACTTCGCTCGCTTACGCTCACTACGTATTCCCAATAAAAAAACTTGGCTTTTTTTTCTTTTTAAAAATAAGCTTTTAAAAAAACCGGCTATAATATACTTATTACCATCCCATTTATTTTAACCATTTGCACCTTACATAACCTTCCCATGGGGTACACCTATGGACCCCATTATATTAGCGTTTTATTTTTAAAGGTATTTAGGAATATTTACCAATATCTTTATAAATCAGGCGCCATATAATTAAATATAAAATGGACTTTTAATAATCCTTATAATATTTTTTATAATTTTTATTAAAAATATATTAAAGGTTTATTTTTTTAAATATTATATTAATGGAAAATAATAATGATTAAAAAGGTAGTAATATTAATAATTTTAATATTAAATCCTGTATTATTTCATAATAAATTATTTTATTTTTAATAATATTTCGCCCGCAATTAATTGTTTTTAAATTTAATTAATTCCGCCCTTAAGGCTTATTATTAATACTTTAAATTTCGGATATATTTAAATTAAATAATATGCTTAATATAATATTATTCGAAAATATAAAAATTAATTTTTTTCTCGAGGTATTTCCTTTTCATTATTATTATTTAGGATGAAATAATTATATAATAATAAAGCGGGGGCGTTTTATTAAAATTCATATATAAATTTATTTTTATTTTTATTATAAAAATTCGATTATTGGTTTTTTATTTTTAATATTTTAGGTAATTAGGGGAAAAAAAGTTAAAATTATCATAACGTTTATAGGTTTATTTTATAAGAAGGTTAGGCAAGGTATAAAAGGTTAAAATAAATATAATGTTAATAGGTATATTATAATTAATTTTTTAAAAGCTTATTTTTTAAAACAAAGAAAAAGATTTAAGTTTTTTTATTTTTATATTCCTTAGGGGGATCGCTTATATTATGCTAAGAGATCCTTAATGTTCCATCCCAGGAAGGTCTTTCGTACCAGTCCCGGGTAGGTCCCGGGTAGGTCGACGTTCCTTATATATTATATATTAGATTTGCAATAATGTATTTAATACGCCGTGGCGTAATTATTACGCGTAATGGTATATCGAACATGCAGAGGTATATCTGACACAATTTATCTAACAAGTCCCGGGTAGACTAACGCTTTGTATACGCCTTGCTACTTATTTTATTATATTAAATAACGGATATTAATTGAAAACCCTGATATGTTTTTCACTCCAATTCTATTCTCAATGCATATTTCATAGCACTAGCAGTTCTTGTCTCACAGTTCCGAAACCCCCCTATAAAGACCGGATGATCATGTCCTCTCGTCCAGGTCCGGTTCCGATCCAGGCAACGGGCACGCCCACAAAGCCCTCTATAAACTCGACGTACTTCTTAGCCTGAGCGGGCAAGTCATCGAACCTTTTAACGGCCGCGGTACCCGTGTTCCAGCCCTCCATCGTCTTGTATTCTATCTCGCACCTTCCCAAGAGGGCCAAATCAGCTGGAAACGACTCGATCCTCTCCTTGGTGTCTGGATGAATGTATGCAGTTGCGATCTTAATCTCGGGGAATGTGTCAAGAATGTCGAGTTTTGTGAGGTTAAGGGCCGTGTAATGGTTTATACTCGTCGAGTATTTAACCACAACTAGGTCGAGCCAGCCGCAGCGACGTCTTCTGCCAGTACTGACCCCCCATTCACGTCCAATCTCCTGGAGTTTGTTGCCGATATCATTGACATCTTCTGTTGGGAATGGCCCGCCACCAACGCGCGTTGTGTATGCTTTTACCACTCCGATGATGGACGCAATTTTGGTCGGGTTGAGGGCTAGTCCCGTGAATATGCCGCCGAGCCCCGTGTTCGAGGAGGTGACATAGGGATACGTACCCCAGTCTGTTGGTCAGCCCCGAAGGATGAAGTATGCCGTATGTTTGTATAGAATGACGGAACGAGTACTCACCAATATCCAGCATGAGCGCATTGGCACCTTCTATCAAGATCTTGGCGTTATTTTTCTGGACATCGGCCATGAAAGGCGTGGCGTCTACGGAATACTTGCGCAACTTCTCACGATAATCCTTGAACCTCGCAATCTCGTCCTCGACATCGTACTGAAGCAAGTTGCCATAGCGCTTTTTGTAGCCTGCGGCCAAGGTTCTAAGCTTGGTCTCGAAAGTTTCGGCGTCGAACACCTCACTCAGCCTAACACCACTCCTGGCAGCCTTCGTGGCATAGGTGGGACCGATTCCCCTCTTGGTGGTCCCGATGGACTTGGCGCCCAACTCCACCTCTTCGAGCCCGTCCACGGCAGTATGCAGGTCAAAGTCGATCTGGCAGCGGTCGGATACGAGGAGCCGGTCGTGGACGTTTTTCAAACCCTTCTTCTCAAGGGTAGCTAGCTCCGAAAAAAAGGTCGGGACGTGAACGACGACACCGGAGCCGATCAAGTTGATGCAGTTCGGATTGAGTAGACCAGAAGGAAGAAGGTGGAAGTCATAAGACACTCCCTCCGCGACGATTGTGTGGCCGGCATTGTGGCCTCCCTGGGCGCGGGCGCAGACTTGTGCCGTCGGGCAGAGGATGTCCACGAGCTTGCCTTTGCCCTCGTCGCCTGGCAGGGAATAAGGTGTCAGTTATCGCAATAAGAATACCAAACAAGCAAGACAAGTGAGAGCAGCAGGAGGTTAACGTCTTGGTCATCGTTGCCTTCCTTCATTTCTTCTTACCCCACTGAGCACCAAGAACTATCGTAGCCATGTTAAACACAATTGGAATATGGGTCGCCAGCGACTGGAGAGAATTTTTTTCTTTACAACACAATATCGGAACCAGCTTGCATCTGCTATATATTTGGTTTTTGAGTGGCCTCCAATGACCAAGGACTGGTGTGGCGGGGTACAAGCACGTCACCCAAGCTACCACCCCCCACCAACGGTCCGTTTGTATAGGCAGGTACCGCATAACCGTCGAGCCGCATCTTTCCGGACACATGTACATTACCCGTGCTACGCCCCCACAATTGCGGGGTCGGGTTTCAATTATTTCACCCACCCGCGTTGTGGGTGCTAACACAACTACTAGCTGAACGCAATTTTTTCCCGATTTTTGACCCTTCTTATTCTGCTTAGCATTATGCCTACCCCACGATGCCGAAGAACGTGGAAATCATTAGTAGGCGTATTTAAGAAGCCCTTTAATACTACATAATTCATAATTTAAATAATATTTAAAAAAAAAACAGGCATTATTCCCTTTAATCTTAAACTAATCCTGGATTAAATTAAAAATCGGAAATCAAAAACGCCACCTTTATTAAATTCATTATATTTATTACCATTTGGAATTCCACTTATTATTTAAAAAATTAATAAAATTAGGGATTATATTTTTTAGGCTTTTCCGGATAAAATAAGCCTAGAATTAAGTTCTGGTATTAAAACATATATTCGGGGTTTTTAAATATAGGGTATGGAATTAATATAAATACGAAGGGATTTAATTAATATTAAACTGGCGGAGGTATTATAACAGACAGCCCGGGCGGAGTAAAATAGGCGCCTATAATACGGAGGGGTATTTATAATATATACTGCCCGATTTATAATTATAAAAATACCTATTAATAAGGTAAAGAAGTTAAGGGTATTAATTGTGATATTTAAAATAAAGGAAAAAAGGAAGTGGAAAAAATAACATACTGCGGTATTAAAATAATATAGGTAATGGAAAAAATATACTAAAAGAAGCGGAAATAATAGAAGATAATAATAGCGGAGTTATTAATTGTAGTCGAAAAGCGTAGAAGTAAGAATAGGGAAGAATAATAAGAAGGGTCAAAAATCGAGAAAAATTGCGTTCAGCTAGTAGTTGTGTTCAAGTGCCGAGTACCCATAACGCGGATGGGTGAAATATTTGAAACCCGACCCCGCAATTGTGGGGGCGTAGCACGGGTATTCATTTCACCTTCACCGGCACGTGATGTTTCATTCATGCCAAGCATTGCCAAATTAGATGGCTGAAGCCTAGATATTATGGCCTGAGGCAGGACTACCGCGTGTGGTAGCTGTCCTGTTGCATGTGTGGCAAATTGGGTGTTTTCATTTAGTGGTGTACTTTACATTCGTCATGATCTCCATTGTCACCATCGTTACCATACAGATAGGTGACAATGTGGCATCGGTGCGAGTCAAGAGAATACTCGGCATGTTGCTAACAGCAGCAAGCTTCCGGACTTTACTTAAGCTTGGACAACAACCTTGAGCAAAATAATACTCCATATTGCAGATTCGATTGATTCCCAGCCGAATTCTCAACATGGCACTGCCCTCCAGAGGATTGGGTGTCAGTTTGCTGCGCCCGCACGTAAGTCAAATGAATTACCACTGAATACCCCCCATATTCCACACACCTACAGGCAGGCGGGATGCTCCCCGGTTGTGTCTGGTCGGCGGGACCGGTGGCATCTTTTTCGTTTCGTTTCCGTCCCAACTTTATACAGGGCCTTCTAAGGAGAGAGAGTACTAACAACAATACGCCTGGTTTCGCCCTGCGTCTACAGAGATTCCTCGGTGCCATCAGCCTGCGGACAGGCACAGAAATCATTGGGCTCTCCATGTTCTTCAACAAGGTGACTGGACTGTACGGGCTCATGGCCATCCTGACGGGATACGCCCTATCGGGGCTCCAACTCACCATGTATATATACTCGGTCGCAGCGCTCGCAGCGCTCTCCTGGCTCTACCCGCGGGTGAGGAAGCATGAGGCAATGCCGTGCCTGGGGCTTGCCTGGATATACGCAGCTGATACCCTCATACAAACGGCTTTTACTGCAGGCTTCGCCGTAGACTGGTACCTGCGTGTCGGCCAGGACAAGTCCCCCTTTTCCGGCACCGAGAATATGGCGAGCATGGGCATCGCATCCCTCCTGACCGTCCTCCGGGTATACTGCTCCCTAATCGTGGCAGCCTACGCTCGTCGTGTGTTGCGTCGAGGAGCCGAGGGCGTGGACGAGCCGTTCGCGGTTGGGACCGAGTCGGGCGGCGGGTGGAAAGGGAAGGCTGGTCGCTACATGGTTGGAGTAGGAAGAAGTTACTGGCTTGGGATAGATAACGACAACTATGACGGCGGCGACTACTATGATCATGGAGACGACTACGACTGGAGACGTAGCATGGGATACAAGTATGTGTCGGGAGGTGCGGGAGGTGGCGACCGCGGGCGAGGCAGCAGAGAAGGAGACATAATTCCGTACGGAGGCGATGATAGCACCGAAAGCAGGATGGGAAACTCGACGAGACAATAACCCTCATATCTCCTCACAAGACGAGTATTCCCCCCTCCATTCCCGCCTAATACTATTCATTCCTCCTATTCCCTATCTTAGTCTCCTGGACTTCCCCCCCCCACCCCTTCTGTTAATCTTCTTCTTTTCAGCCAGCATCACTTCTCTCTCATCTGTTCCATTCTCCGCTACACGGTTTCTTGTTATTAGTTTTGACCGGTTTTGGAGAGGCCTTTATACCCGTTTGGCATGGACCGTGTAATCACTAGTCGCTGGGTTGTCTGCACATGAATCATTGGCGTGGGGATCAATATTTCAATTTGCACTCAGAGGTTTTCTCCTGTTCAAATCATGGGCGGTGGGGATTGTTGAAACATTTTCGGTGTCTAAGCGAGTGCCCTCACACTCACCTTACGCTAGTAATAGGCATCGATTTAGTATGCAATTGGGCGTGACTAAAAACTGAATTGTGGATGGGGACGGCTAAATGACGTGAGAGGCGATTCGTAACACGGTCTTCGGGAACGGATCTTATGGGAGTGCCTGCCTGGGTGGAAACTTGATGTCATCTGCTGAGGTAGGTGCGTTCTATGCACATACCTAGGAAGGTTGAGCATCAACGGTATGATCACGCCATACATGGCCGGAATCTTGAAATGCTGGGCTGGCCATAGAATTTATTTGGTGCGGGGCTCCGAATACTGAACCGGCCTTTAACTTTTTTTTTTCTCGGACTGGTCCCGCAGAAATATTATTATTATTCAATTGTACTTGAACCGGTGGGCTGTGGGAGAGACCAACTGCTAATATGATAATGGCCGATTGGATATGTTTGGTCCATGACTGAAGTACCATATAAAACTCAAGGAAGGGCGCACAGGTAACCCTACTTTCCATCGATCATCCTTCTTCATTGTTTCTGTTAATTTAATATTTTCCTCTTTTTTCTCTATAGCTTGGAGAGGCTCAAGCAAGCTCTCATTTTCCATCCATTCCCTCTCTTTTGGCCTAGGCCAGGAAGAGGTATCCAGTCATGTCGACGGCAGAGGTTCGCACAGCCGAAGAGGCTTGTAAGTTGATATTCACCACTGATTCTCTCTCCAGTCAGATGGCTAAGAATTTCTGCAGGTGCCAGAATCGCCTTTCTCTGCAGCGACCTCCTTATCTCTGTCCAGCCGTCTCTCTCAACGGAATCGGCCTTCTCGCCCGCCCTTTGCCAACTCTCGAGCACGTCCGCCACCGAGATTGTAAGAGTGAGGCAGAATGCAGATCCTCTCCTTTCCGCAGTCGAACCGGCCAACGAGGGCCGCTCTGTTGCTGTTACAGCCACCTCCTCGGTGCTGCTTCCCGCCATCACACATCTCTACTCCCTTGCTTCCCACCCTATTGTCCTCCACGTTGCCCTCGACTCTACTGCAGGAATTCCGGACTATGCTTCTATAACTGCCATCCGCAACTCTGGCTGGTCATTTCTCCACTCTGAGTCTCTGCAAGAGGCACAGGACCTGGCCTTGACTGCCCATGCCCTTGCGAGGTCCTCTGGGAAGGGCGTAATTCATTTCTTCAATCCTTCCGCACTAGCCTCCGACAAACCTATCCCCGTTGAGGACCAGGAACTCGCCTTGTCCCTGTTGTCTCCCTTAGACCAACCCGTAGATGAGAGTGATGAAATACCGGCTACTCCGAGCACCTCCATCCTCGACCACGTCACACGCATTTGGTCCACCCTTGCCTCTGTAACCTCCCGCCAGTACAAGCCTTTCGAGTACTCGGGGCCTCCAGAAGCCGAAAACTGCTTGTTTGTGTTCGGGTCTGATACCGGCCTCCTTGCCGAAGCCATAGACGAGGCTAGGCCCAGCGAGGTTTACGCCAATGCCGCCATAGTCACCCCGCGCCTTTATCGTCCATGGCTTGGTGCCTGTCTCCTCGAGGCCATTCCTAAGTCCGTCAAGAAAATAGCCGTCCTCGAGCAGATCCATCGCAAGACCACAAAGTGGGGTCCTCTCCTTATTGACGTGCTGAGCTCCGCAAAGTCTGGACTCGGAGGGGTACAGGCTGTTGTTGGGCACCAACTGGGGCAGATCACGTCCCAGACGGTTGCTCAGGCTCTTCGAGGTGTCATCCAAAATATGACTCTAGAAAAACCCGTCCAAAACCTCCAGGTTGGCACGATTACCACCGACCATTCCTTCGACTCGCCATCACAGCTTCAAGCACCTGCTCTGGAAACTGCTTATACCAAGATCCTCACCCAGCTTTTCGAGTCCAGGGCATATGTTGCCAATGCCCTAAGTTCCAAGAATGCTGGGGTCTCAACCACAATCTCAGCGAGCCCCGAGTTTGGTTTTGGGTCATTGCTGGCGCGCAAAGAACAGCATGGCCGGTTCACCGCCGAAGTGAAGGATGCGGCAGCCTCCTTAAACACAGAAGAAGCCAAGCAAAGTATTGTCAACTGGGCCGCGGTATCAAAGGATGTGGCCAGGGTTGGTCCCGCTGCTGAAGCTGTTGTGGCTAGTCTGGGGGCTGACGGGTCCCCAATTGCTACCGAACTGCTCAAGAGACAGAATTTTCTCCGCCGCGAGTCCCTGTGGCTTGTTGGCTCCGATGCTTGGGCTTATGATCTTGGTAACTCGGGCGTCCACCACGTCCTTGCTTCAGGGCAGAACATCAATATGCTTATCATCGATTCAACCCCATACTCAGAGAAAGCAGCTGCCGATGCAGCGCGCCGGAAGAAGGACATCGGATTGTACGCAATGAACTTCGGAAATGCCTACGTGGCGTCTGTTGCGGTTTACGGATCGTATACGCAGGTTCTCCAAGCCATGCTAGAAGCAGACCGATTTGAGGGGCCCTCGGTTGTTCTTGCGTATCTCCCGTATTTTGGTGAGATGGACTCGCCGCTCACCGTCCTCCAAGAGACGAAGAAGGCAGTCGATGTGGGATATTGGCCGCTGTATCGATGGAACCCACGAAACGAAGAAAGTGGTCAACCCAACTTTGCGCTCGATTCGGAGAGGATCAAGAAGGAGCTGAAGCAGTTTCTTGAGAGGGACAACCGACTTACGCAGTTGATGAACAAAAATCCGGTGTTCTCGGCAAGTCTTTCCCAAGACTACGGTACCGAGGTTCGAAACAAGCAGAAGAGGAAGGCTAAAGATGCCTACAACGAGCTGCTTGAGGGGTTGTTTGGTGCACCACTGACAATTTTGTTTGCTTCGGATAACGGGAATGCCCAGCTAGTTGCCAAGAGACTGGGAAACCGTGGCAGGGCAAGAGGCCTCAAAACGATGGTGTTGGCGATGGAAGACTATCCTGTCGAAGACCTGCCGGCTGAGGAAAACATCGTACTTGTCACGTCTACCGCAGGACAGGGAGAGTTTCCTCAGAATGGTAAACCGTTCTGGGATGCCATAAAAGACAGCACTGATCAGGACCTTGCGACCGTTAACTACTCGGTGTTTGGCCTGGGCGATAGTCATTACTGGCCCCGAAAGGAAGACAAGATGTACTACAACAAGCCCGCCAAGGATATTGATCGCGTACTTTCCAACTTCGGGGCTAAGAAGCTAGCTCAAGTTGGACTTGGAGACGACCAGGATCCAGATGGGTACCAAACTGGCTACCAAGAGTGGGAACCCAAGATCTGGACTGCCCTTGGGGTGGACAAGGTTGAGGGTCTTCCTGAAGAACCGCCCCCAATCACCAACGAAGACATCAAAAAGGCCTCAAACTTCCTGCGTGGCACCATCAAGGAGGGTCTTATTGACACCACCACGGGAGCCATCTCGGCCTCGGACCAACAGCTCACAAAGTTCCACGGGACCTACATGCAAGATGATCGCGACGTGCGAGACGAACGCAAATTTCAGGGACTGGAGCCCGCCTACTCCTTCATGATTCGATGTCGCCTCCCCGGCGGCGTATGTACTCCTAAGCAATGGGTCCAGATGGACGAAATTGCCTCGCAACTTGGCAACGAGACGATGAAGCTGACCACGAGGCAAACCTTCCAGTTCCACGGAGTAGTCAAGGGCAAGCTAAAACCCGCAATGCAAGCAATAAATCGTGCTCTCATGACCACTATCGCAGCATGTGGTGATGTGAATCGGAACGTCATGTGTAGCCCGTTCCCTAGCCAGTCCGGATACCACCATGAGGTGCTCGAATGCTCGAAAAAGATCAGCAATCACCTTCTCCCGTCTACCACAGCCTACCACGAGATTTGGTTGACGGATAATAACGAGGACGGGAAAAAGACACAGGTTGCCGGGGATGCTGTTCAAGACTTTGAACCCCTATATGGTCCTACATATCTACCGAGGAAGTTCAAGATAACGATCGCCACCCCGCCTCACAACGACACGGATGTGTATGCGCACGACATTGGTCTTATAGCTATCAAGGGGGCAGGCGGCACCCTGGAGGGCTTCAACCTCCTTGCCGGCGGCGGAATGGGTGCTACTCACAACAACAAGAAGACGTATCCCCAGGTCGGGCGTACACTGGGCTTTGTACCGGTTGACCAGGTGCACATTGCGTGCGAAAAGGTAATGGTGGTGCAAAGGGACTTTGGCGATCGCGAGAACAGGAAGCATGCTCGTCTCAAGTACACCATTGACGACCTGGGAGTTGACGCTTTCAGATCCAAGGTGGAGGAACTCTGGGGGTGCAAGTTTGCTCCTGAGCGTCCGTTCAAGTTCGAAAGCAATATCGACATTTTCGGCTGGCAGAAGGATGAGAACCGCATGAGCCACTTTACTCTCTTCATCGAGAATGGCCGAGTCGAAGACACTGCCTCGTTTCAGATGAAGACTGGACTACGTGAGATCGCCAAAGTGCACAAGGGAGAATTTCGACTCACTGGGAACCAGCATCTGATCCTGAGCAATGTGGCGGATGAAGACTTGCCACAAATGAAGGAGCTTCTTGCTAAATACAAGCTCGACAACGTCAAATTTTCAGGACTGCGGCTGAGCTCGTCAGCATGTGTCGCCTTCCCGACATGCGGGCTTGCCATGGCTGAGAGCGAGCGTTATCTTCCCGTTCTTATATCCAAGCTTGAGGACTGCCTCGAAGAGAACGGGCTGAGCCAGGATTCCATCGTGATGCGCATGACGGGCTGTCCTAACGGGTGTGCCAGGCCGTGGCTGGCGGAGGTGGCATTTGTTGGCAAGGCTTTCGGTGCCTACAATATGTACCTAGGAGGAGGGTATCACGGCCAACGCCTCAACAAGCTGTATCGTTCGAGCATCAAGGAGGACGAGATTCTAGCCATCATGAAGCCCCTTCTCAAGAGGTACGCCCTGGAGAAAGAGGAAGAGGAGCATTTTGGCGACTTTTGCATTCGGGTCGGTGTGATAAAGGCGACAAGGGAAGGTCGGGACTTCCACGATGATGTAAGTGATATTGTTGTCTATCATCTCCCTTGAATGAGGCGTTATGCTAACTGGCCTTGTTATATACGTAGGTTGCCGAGGAAGGTGAAGAGGACGAATAGGGCTGAAATATGTCTACCGCCAATAGCGTTGGAGAGATGGTTAATGGTTTGGAACTTGCCGAAGGTACCGGGTATTGACATTGGGAGAAAGAGGTTGGGCGGCTTATTCGGCGTTCCACGGCTGCATCTTTTGATTTAGAATCCATCCAGATTTTGATTCACGGGGTTTTGAGACGAGCTAAAGTTTACGCAAATTTGAAATTTGAAGAGGAACACAAATTGCTCGTGGACTTGACCAACACCCCATCCCGTGCAGCGACCCTCGCTGGTTCCGCTTCTATGGAGGAGTAATATTCGGGTCCATCATGCACAGGCCAACTCTCATCAAATCCTTCCTAGTGGCCTTTGCGAGATGGACAAATTCTAGGAGGTGGGATACGGTGCCGCAGTGCATGCTCATGGGTCCCAGCGTGACGCCCTGGTCGAGACTAGTAAATGTGATGGCTGATACCTGGCTCGGATCAAGGTTGGGGAAGAAATTAAATAGGATACCGTATAACTGTTCCTGTGCGTTAAAACTCTACCCTAGATCCTTCGCAGACAGAATCTCGGCCTGACCCTTGGGAGCATCGTACATCTCGATCCCTACCTCAATGTATGTCCCACCCTGCTGCTATCAACTACAACTGTTTGCATTGCCTCATGATGGGACGAAGAGATTAGTCGTAAAGGTTGGTGTTGTACTCCCACGTGATGAAGCCGTCGAAGACCCTGCCCAACACGCATTGGGCAAGGACTTTGGGGCCGGGGCTAAGAGGGGGGCTACGGTGCCCAAGTATTTCGCGCGAACCACTGATAAAGCACCTAAGTAGGGTCTAATATTCGTTGTGGTGGGCGCGAATGGAGATGAGGTGAGATACAGCGGAGGCTAACAGCTCTGGTGCCATGGAGCCCAACCATCACGCCGTTTCACACCTATGCCCACAAGAAATTTGGTTGCTCGGAGGCAGAGAGGTGGAAGAAAGAGAACAGATGCTGTGCAATATGACGTATATTGGCCACCTCCCGCCTTCGATCCGGCATGTCATATAAGAACAGAAAATTACCGACAGAACGCATCACGAACGCCCCACTGAGCCTCTGCGGCGAATTGATTTAGGAGGGTGAAATGGATGGCAATCAAACATCCAGGGCAATACTAATTTGGAGGTGCAAGTTCAGCACCGGTATCAATGGGGCTGAATACGGGGGCCGGCAATGCGTGGCCGAATCAGGGCTTTACCGCTCGGAAAATACACTAAGGGGCTGAAGGGGTTCCATCAACACAAAGCTGATCTATGTAATCCTTAGTCTAGCCCCCCGCAATATACATCCGAGAAGAACCCTCTAAATCCTACTCGGGAGCCATGTATAGCGATAATCAATGAAACGTAACGTATCGTCGAGCGCATGTAAGGGAAAGAAAGACATGGTATATCATGGAGCAATCAGGGAGCATCGGCTAACACACTCCCTGATGGGGCGTAGAAAATGTAAGAGTACAGTGTACACGAATTAGCAATGAATAAGAGCTTATTTAACCAGAATCAGAACTCCTCTGCCATTCCGCTAGCAGCGTCGGTAGAACAAAGGGTTCACGTGATATATCGTATGAGAAGCCCCGAATTTTAATGCCGCTGGCGCTGGCAGTCTTAGTCAGGGTCGTTTTGCCCGTTGTGGAAAGCGGGACCCGTTCCGCCTTCTCTGACCACGCCGCCAGCTGGCACTTGTTAGCAGTAGGCTTAGGCTTAGCCACCTGCTCTGGCACGACATCATGCACGGTATGATGTCGGATTTCACGACTGACTCTAGTTGATTGCTTTGTGTATACTTGCAATTGCTGGATTCTTCATTTTAGTCTTCCATACTCCTGTATTCTCATCCCCCATCTGTTCCGAACCCCACCGATGCCGTCGACGCCTGCTAATCCGCTGTCAACCTGCCCTGAAGACTAATTACCTATTCCTCCATTTGAAGTTAAGGGAAGCTGGCCTCGGCCTCGGCCCTAGCCGTCGCAACAACTCAAGGCCTTCATTCCTATGTACAAACAAGTCTGCTTTAACTAGCATCCATGGAGACGACTCGGTCCCCTATTCACCCATCAACTGGAACCGGCTAGACGAGTAGCAGCAGTGTCTACCCCTCCCTCAACCCCTAGCGTCCATATTCTTCCGAATTCCATCAGTTGCCTGCGCCTTACCCTCGTTGAGCAGATACGAACATATCAAGACTGCCACTCAACTAGGTAGGCATCGCGAGAACGTCCCTTTGTTGGGGCTTGTTCTACCCAAGCCTCCGTCGCGATGGAGAAGCGATCTCCTTCCTCCTCATCCCCCAAGCACAACCCGCTGAACCAGCTTCGAAATTTCATACCGATAAGCCCAGAAATTGCGGCACCAGCAAGGGCTGCGACAAGCGGCGATGGCTCCATTTCCCAGTCGGTGGCAAGCTTGCCCTTTGCAAGGCCCAACCCGTCGGCTGCCTCGCTATTCGCATCGACCCTCACACCTCCTGGCTCCCGATCAATGTCCCCAATAGGCCGTGGATCCCCCTCGCGCGTGATAGCTTCATCTATCTTTCGCAACCCGATCGACTCCCCCTCCTCTACTCAGCCCCCTCCAGACAGCCCCGCCCACATCCTCACAGGCGCATTCATTCCCCACATAGCAGTCTATGCGTCAAACGACACGGACCGACTGGCTGCTGACAAGGGATTCCCTTCAGGTCTTTGGGAACTTTTGCGCCCCTTCGGCGAGCGAATACACGGCAAAGTAACCATCCGGGATAGCAACGGCATCAGTCGGTCTCTGGACGACTTTGCTGTCCGCTTCTTCCGCCTCGGTCATCACATAGAACCCCCAGACCCGACTCCTGGCGTGCCGACAAAACCCTCATCTACCCTCAACGGCAATGTTGGACAATCCGCGCCGGGCTCGTCTCCTGCCAGAAAGGCCCCCTGGTCGAAAACCGTTGTCCATGATGCCGAAGCCGTTATCGAGCGCCATCTAACGTACGCTGAGCAGGCCGCCGCCGGTCTGGGTCATCTAAACAGCCTCGTACCCCAGGGTCCCGAGCAAGGAACAACGTCCCCATACTACTCTCTCTACCTACGCAGACTCCTCTCGGGGATTGCAGCATCACCCCACGAGACATTCTCGCACCCCGTGGCTTGCATTATAGTCATAAGCTCACGAAACCCAGACCCGATAGTGACCCTGCGGAGCCTATACGCCGAATCCAGCAAGGGTGAGGCTCAACTCCCGCCCTGGATCGAGCAGGAATATTTAAGGTATTATGTCCTTGTTCATGACGAAGAGCGGGATAATATCGCAAGATCTATGTCCTTGTATGATCAGATGAAGAGGCACTTTGGCCTGCACTGCCACCTGTTGAGGCTTCGTGGCTCCCAGGGCGCTGAAACGGACGACGACAGCATACCACTGCCTCGGAGCGATTGGATGACGGCGTCAGAGGAACTGGCACTGCTGAAGAGGACGGACGGAGGGGAGGATTTCGAGGACCCTGTACGATACATATTCGAGTCGGATGCTACTGCCATCAGGACTTTCACTAGAGAGATGGTCACCCAGTCCATCATACCTACAATGGAGCGATCTGTGTCTGTCTGGAATGACCAGGTTGCCTCAAGGCGACGGGGTCTTGGCGGTCGTATTCTTAACCTCTCGAGGAGATGGGGCGGGTTTGGCGGCGGAGCGTCGCGATCATCCATGATTGGAAGTAGCTCTTCCACATCGAACTATGACCAAGCCGGTGGATTCTACAAACCAGAGGCCGCAGAGGCTACAATGCGCAGGTTGGCGGACTATGCCTTCATGCTTCGCGACTGGAAGCTTGCCTACTCGACGTACGACTTGCTGCGATCCGACTATAGCACTGACAAGGCGTGGAAATTTCACGCAGCCGCCAACGAGATGGCCGCCATAAGTATTCTCATGAACCCCCAGTCTATCACGTCCAAGACGAGGACGGAGACTGTTGACCAACTTCTAGAAGCAGCGTTCTACTCGTACCAGACGCGCTGCATGGCCACATATGGGGCCATAAGGACTGTCTTGTTAGGAATGGAATTATTAAGGCTGCGCGGAGGATCAAGCATTGACGATGCTGTGCGGTGGGGCGTTCGGCTTCTGGAGGGAAAACTCATGGGACCTACGGGCGAAGTTCTCCTGAAGGAAAGACTCTCGGTGTGCTATGGGGGCAAGCAAGGGCTTACTTCGCAGTTCATCGCGGGTAGACGGCGCAAGTCAGCGCTGTGGAGCATATTGGCTGCCGAGTCGTGGTTGGATCAGGAAAAGTTTTTACAAGCCCAAAGATGTCTCAACGACGCGCGCAAGACCTATTCATTGCTTCCTAATGAAAGCGGCATTAGTAAATTTGTGGCGGCGAGCGATTTCTTGGCCGGGCTCCAACAACGAACAAAAGAAGGACTAGCGCGTCCCAAGGGCGATAGCTTCTACGAACGGAACGACGGGGTAGAGACGGACGGCAGCCGGGACTGCGTTGATGACCAGGAAGAAGACGATGGTGGCTCAGAGACTGAAAGCGAGGAGGTTGAAGCACTGCAAGGCCAAGAATTAGAGTTGCCTCATAGGTCGAGGAGAATAAGCTTGATGGGTCATTCGGGGGCTCCAGCAGCTAGCCTAGAGACGGCACCATTACGAGGCCGCAAAGGAGGGACACAAAGCGATGCCAACAACGGGACCAGAGAGCCACCGGCATCTTCAATCGGAAACAATTTTGGATAGAATCCCAGGCGACTGAGCCAACCCAGTTTCGACCAATGCCGGGTATCTGATGGACAAGGACAAAAGCATTATGCATAGAAAGTGAAATATCTAGATACCATTATGTATGCTCATGAGAAGTTCCGAATACATCATTATAATTATTAAAATATGCACCGTATTTACATACCAAGGTACTGCCATCCACAGCGCCAACCTGTCTGAAGCACCTCTCTGGCCCATCTAGTATTATGTGGAATGATCAGTTGGTAGCGAATTAGGGTTCAGCCCTACAGACCAACAGATATACATATAACTTCACAGACATATACACAATGGGCAGGTACATACTTAGGTAACCTATCTATAG
Source organism: Zalerion maritima (assembly GCA_022664585.2). Lineage (NCBI taxonomy): Eukaryota > Fungi > Ascomycota > Sordariomycetes > Lulworthiales > Lulworthiaceae > Zalerion > Zalerion maritima. Next base: position 12,222 of record JAKWBI020000608.1, on the reverse strand, counting down.
CAATTCGTAGGTGCGTGTTATTATACTGCGAGCATGGACGTTGCTATAGTGTTCGGCCGCCGCCTATGACGTAGAGTAGAAAGCATGGATCGACCCAAGACTTATTAGAGATTGCGCTGATAAGAGCAGAGAAACGCGGACAACATAGAACATACTTACTGCCTTATAGTAGTACATTCGCATGCGCCGAGCGTCGTGACTACACCTAGAACCATCCATATTTGCCTATTTTCTCTCAAACACCCCACTAAAGACGGCCACACAGTGCTTGCTTACCTACGTTGGTTATCGATTTGACTGTCCCATCGTAAACACAGCCACAACACATGTGTAGTAACAGCGATCCCACGCCCCTCCGATAGGTATTTCAAGTGCCCAGCGATCATGGGTGAGCTTCTGCAGTACCTGGCCAGCAACGAGGTGAGCTTTAGAAGGTGAGCGCAATACCACACAAACCTGCCCTCCTAGTGGAATAATTAGCAAACGAGCGAACTAAGGAATGAACCGACCTGACGGGCTATTTGCCATTTGTTGCTTTCTAGATCAAGGTTACCGGCCTTATATTCCGATTTTCGATCGCAAAGAACGATAAACCCGGACGGATACCAGGCAAATGTTGCCGCATGGAAGCGGGGCCTGGCGAATGGTGCTCTTGCAGGCCATGCAGAATCGTCTGCTGCCACCCCGTCCCTACTCCTCCTCGAGACGGGCCCAAGGCTGATACAGTCGCTCGAAAGCAAGCAGTTCGGCCGACCGCTGGCGCTCGGCGCCGTGCTGCGGGATGCCATTAACGACGGAACCCTCATGCCGCTAGATCAGTTCACGTCCAGGACGGAAAGCGTGTACACCAAGTCATCAGCACCGTGGAGCTCTGTCCCGGAGTCCGTTATCTGGTGGGGTTTGCGACAGATCGGCATTGGAGACCCGTCGACGGGGGAAGACAAGCTGCCAGAAGGCTCCTTTGTTATCGTCCCGAATCTCGAGGCTGCAGCCGCCGCGTTCGAATCAAGGGTAGCGTTGACCCTGCCGAGCGCCTCCCCTTTCGAGCGCACTTTTTCGAAAGCCCACTTTGCCAAATCCTTTTCCGACATACTGCCTTGGTGTCGACTGCCAGAAGATGATTTCCATATTTTGTGTAAATACCTCTCGAGGGACAAGGGAACTATTTTATACGACGGCCACGTGGTGCGCATAAAACCCAAGGCCTCCGACCTGTCGAAAATCACACAAGAGGACTCAGCAGTGGCCTCGCTGAGGGAGCTCATAGAAGACCTTCGGGACCAGATGACAACACTTTCTTCCCGAGTCGACGAGCTGTCGGCACGGGCGCGCGAAGCGATCGCCAAGAAGAACCGGATCGCCGCCCTCGCGGCCCTCAAGTCGAAAAAGCTCACCGAGATGCAGCTACAAACCCGACACGCCACCCTCTCCCAGCTCGAGGAGGTGGCGCAAAAACTCGAGCAGGCAGTCGACCAGGTTCAGATCGTCTCCGTAATGAAATCCTCGTCCGATGCGCTCCGGAAGCTCAACGCGAAGACGGGCGGTGCTGAGCAGGTTGCAGAGGTCCTCGACGGCCTGCGCGAGCAGATGGGCGAGGTGGACGAGGTGGGAGACATGATTTCCGACGTCGGCGCTCTTGTTGACGAGACCAAGATAGACGACGAGTTTGAGGCCATGGCCAAGGAAGAGAAAGCAAGGCAGGAAAAGAAGGAGGGAAAAGCCAAGGAGGAGGAATCAAGGGCGAAAGCCCAAGAGCTAGAGGAGAACCTGTTAGGCGCCATGCCTCCTTCTACAGAACCCTCTAAATCAATGGAAGGTGAGGAAACCTACGAGGCAATCGAAGGGCTGCGGAGAATGTCACTTGTAGAGAAGGGGGATAAAGAACAACCCCAGCACGCATGAGCAGCACGATATGATTTTTATAATCCCCAGCAGTCCTAGCACGATTTATAGGCGAAAGACACATCCTTTATTGGGCCAGGAGCTTGGCATCCTCAGTGCTTTTGGTTGTAGAGATTACGCTCAGTTTTCTACAAAGTGCAATGTCGAAATGTCATATCGTCGTTTCACGTCCATGAATAGAATGCAGGAATGACCCCCCCCCCCCTCCACTCCATGTGGTATGCGCCTACGTGAAAAGCAGGTTTTAAAGTAACAAATTTAGGAGCTTGCATATCTTGGCTGAACAGAGAGTAGGCCGCTCCAGGAGTCCGCTCAAAAGCTAGGTCGACACCCGTGTGGGCCGGTAGTAGGAGCCCGCGATCCCTAGAGCGAGCTGGAAGTGCTGACCGGCGCCCCATCCGAGAATACAGCCGATGATTCGGTACCCGTCTGGCTGGAACTGGGGGCAAATCCATCACCCCTGAATGGGCGTACCGGTTTTTGTAGGGAGTGTCTGGGGACATAAACTGCATAAGTCTCTAGGGCATTGGCGATATGAGCCTCGTCAGGTCGTGCCGATAAGTCGCTTGGTACTGGGCTTGTATCTACTTCCTTTGCCGTCTCCATCGAGCTTGAATTTGTGACCGGGCCTGCGACCTGTTTCTGCTTTGCCTTTTCCCTCGATTGTCTAGCACTGGCTATCAAGTCTTTGAAATCACCAGAATGCTTTTCTGACCAGGCAGCGGCATCAAAGTCCTTGTCCTTGATCTTGCTTGCGGTAATAATAGCCTTGGAGGATACCGGCGCCAAAGTCCCCTGGGTGCGCTCCCATGTGTCGAGGGCTCGGAGAAGCTCGCTTCGTTTCTTCGGATGACTTGAGTCACAGTTTGCGTTCCATATCGTCATCCATTCCTTATGGCGTTTCTCCACAATCTGACGAGGACCGTGACTAGGTATTCCGAGCTCGCTGAGCTTCTTTCGCAGGGCTTGCTCCTTCAGCATGTTGTAGTTTACGGCCGGCAAGCACTCCATAGGCTTTGGCGATTGCTCGGACATTGAGCCGAATACTGGAAGTGTCGTTGTTGGTAGAGGTGCAGCCTTGGGAGGTGCGCGGCTCGTCTGAGGCTCGCCGGGACATGTGGTGTCGAGATGCCTGCTCACAGTCACCTCCTTCATCCTCTGCAGGCAAATAGGACATTCGACAAGCCCGTCATCTGGAAGATGAGGATAAATATTAGCGATGGTGGAAGAGAAAGCGATTGGGGGTGCCAGCATACCAGGAACGAAGATCTCATCGTCGTCCTCCTCCTTTCCCGTCTGCCGTCCATGATCGTCAAGTAGGCCATCTACCTCTATTTGAGCCATGGTGGCGGTAACTTCTGAACCTTCTCGTAGCTTACTTATCCTCATCGATGTTCTTAGCCGCTTATTGTTGGGACCGGCTAGTTCTCGTATCTTTCGCTTGGGAGATGTAGTGGGGATGCGTTTGGCGGGAGGAGAAATATCTGGAGGAGGAGGAGGCTGGGTTGCAAGATCGAGGACAGCGGAGCGGGTGTTCACAAATGCGTCGACGGCCTCGGCGAGGGGAACGCTGCTTCTGAGCTTGCTTTCTTGTTGCGAGGAGCGGCACATTGGACACTTGCCGTCGTTTGAAAGAGCACGCCTGATGCAAACAGAGCAGAAAGTGTGGCTACACTCCGTCACCATTGGCGTTTGGTAGAAATCCTTGCACACCTGGCACCGCAATGCAGCCTCAACCGCCGAAAGCCCTGGCAGCGGTGTTAAAAGCCAGTCGGTTGAGTCGGGAACCTTGTTGACAGCCATGGCCAACAACAACCCATAAGGTTGTTCACAGAGAATGGGCAAAGAGAATGGCACAGACTTTGTTGTCCGGGCTCTAACGAGTAATGACCCACAAGAAATTGTATGGAATTGTACTCTGTGTATATCGAAGACGGCTGTCGATACGCGTCTTCTAGTGAAGACGCCTGATCACGTGCCAGCATGTCAACTTGGGGATAAAGCACTGAAGTCACGTGATCACGCGCTTTCTTCCCAACCAGCGTAAGCCGTCCATCGCCACGTGCTTGCAAGGAGTGGAACGCGTCGTTTCCTATCATACACATCACCATATCTTCTCAATTCTAGCCAAAGTAATCATCCCCACCAAATTCCAAAAGCAATATTGTTTGCTTATCGCCAAAAATGGATGAATACAAATCGTACCTTGCGGATAAGGTACTCTCGCAAGAGCACTTGGTCAGCGGATTCTTGAGATCCTTCGGTTAGATGAACATGTGCAACCGACTAACCTCAATTTTAGATTACGTACCGAGCATTGAGTAGGACCTTGAACATTCATGTCAACACAGCTAAGGCCTGCCTCTATGGTTTTCACAAGACGCAGAAAGCCATGGCTCCTAGATCGGTCCATGCTTCTTATCTCATCCTAGGTGTCCCGAGCCCTGACCATTCACCCAGCCAACATGGACATGACGCGGATGTCGAGATGTCTAGTGCCGGCCCTGTCCAATATCCCTTCTCGGACCTTGTATCAGTCGAGACAATAACACTAGCCACCGAAGACAACCTGGATGCTGCATTAAGCCGTTTTGAAACTGTGCACTCTATCCAAGTTTACAGTGTTGGGCCTGGCACTCTCAAGGATGTCCGTTTGCTCTCAGATCCTGCCCAGGAGTGTCTGGGGCTGTCTGCTGCTGCCACAAATCTAGATCAGCTGGGTATAATATCCAACCCCGAAATGATGAAAAGGACCGCTGGCTCGGCACCTGTTACGCGTCCAAAGTCACCAGACAGTCACCCACCCGTGGCCCCGTCCTCATCCACAGTTCCTGCAAGCTCTACCCTGGCCAAACCCTCCTTGTTCTTCAAGTCAGGTAGCAGGAAGCCCAAGCCTGGAGATGCAAACCCAGCCAGCCAGAATGTGAAGCCAGAGACAGCAGTCCCTAAAAGTACGCCCGCTAGCTCCAGCGCTCCTGCAAAGAAACCGGCACCTGCTTCAAAGAAGGGTAACATCATGTCTGCATTCAGCAAGGCAAAACCAAAACACACTCCTGCACCGCTTTCAGACGACGGCGAGGACGATTCAGAACCCATTGCCCGACCAGCAATCAAGAAAGAAGATGATGGGGACGATGAGGATGATGTCAAGGCAACGGGCCTCTCTCGACAGTCCGCCTGGGACAGGCAGGCCCGGCTACGTCAGATGATGGAGGATGAAGAGGATGAGGATGAGGATGAGGATGAGGATGAGGATGAGGATGAGGATGAGGATGAGGATGAGGATGAGGATGAGGATGGGGAAGAGGGGAAGGCCAAGTCATCAGAGGACGAACCAATGGAAGAGCCTCCGGAGGAACCGGCTCCAGGACCCGAACCTGTCAAGGAAGAGCCGTCGGAAATGGAAGCAGTGGTGTCTAACGGCAGGAGGCGAGGCAAGAGAAAGGTTGCACGGACGAGGCAGGTTCTGGATGACGAAAGATTCCTAGGTAAATGTCGCCTCTATACATTAATCGTTGCTTGTCATGATATAAAGTCTGACTAACAGGTCCGCCTACGGGTAGTTACAATCAAGGAAGACGTATGGGAGTCATTCTCGGAGGCGGAAGATGAAGCCGCTCCCCCGAAGCCTAAACACTCAACAGCAGCAGCAACACGGGCCAGCAAGGCAAGGCCGGCGCCGAAGAAGGGGGCCAAGGGCGCACAGGGAAGCATCACTTCGTTTTTTGCAAAGAAAACATAGCATAGCATATCTGGGCGTTGAGTTATGAAATTTAAGGTTTGAGCTCTACGTCAAGACAGGGTCACGCGAAATCACGTTTTGAGAGCTGGGTTATCTGTTGTGTTTCATCGGCGGTGGGAGCAGCGCCATTGATCCACAACTTTGAATTGCCTGCACAATGTGTATGCTCATACCTACAGTAGGTACTGCTGTGTAGTCTCCAAATAGGTACCTGGATACCTGTGACGTCCATCCGGGAAGAAATGCCATATTGCATCAGGACTCGAATGGTTATTGATTTCAAAGAAATTGTAGCTGTCATTGAGCATCAAACGGATGGTGCGGTTTACCTACAAACCCCATATGAATACTTCCGTCACATTACCGTTAGCGGAGGGTCAGGGTCACGTGGTGAGTCTCGGTCGTCGGTGACAGTGCCACAGGCAGTTTAAGTTGTAACTATCGATATGCAATGTGAACCAGAGCTCCTAGGAACCCATGATTGACCTCTTGGAATCTATTTAATTAAGTCTGCTGCATTTCTATTGCTTAGTTTTCTATCATTAGATTCCACCGCTCTGGATCCAAACCGCCAGCCACCTCGAACAACGGGAGTGCATCGTTAACCAGCCGCACCCCCACTGGCACCATCTATTGTAGCCCGGCTTTTTCATCAAAATGGCTGCAAGGCTGGCACTGGCCAGTGCCCTGATGGGCATTGCTGGAGCCATAGGCTTCGATCAGGTGCCCTTGCCAGGCCAGCTAGAAGACGCATGTCCCGACTACACAGTTTACGCTGCCAATCCACAGTGGGTTTCAAGTTTGTATATTACCGAATTCGTCATGTTCTTTGCTAATATACACAAATAGCCCGCCATTCAGCTCCGGTCCCATGAGCCTGCCTTTTCAGCGTCCAGATCCGAGATGCCGGACATTTCACTCGGACGTCATAGAAGAGGTAATTAAAGAGGTGACAAGCAGGATGAAGAACCCAGACCTGGCTCGTCTATTCGAAAATACATTCCCGTCAACAACGGACACAACCGTGAAGTTTCACACAAATGGGTCTGTACTTATAGGCGACACTCAGCGAAGTCCAGTCCAGTCCGGAGCATGGGAGGGACCCCAGTCATTTGTTATTACCGGCGACATCATCGCAGAATGGCTCCGCGACTCGACCAACCAGCTGTCACCCTACCAATCCTTGGCCAGCAAGGATCCCGCCATCTACACGCTGATTCTGGGGGCCATAAACACCCAGTCAGAGTACGTGATCGAGTCTCCCTACTGCAACGCCTTCCAGCCGCCTCCTATAAGCGACCTGCCCCTCACCTTTAATGGAGGCGACGACGTGGTCCACCCGACGTACGAGCCCGACTTTGTCTTTGAGTGCAAATACGAGCTCGATTCCCTCGCCCACTTCCTCGCGCTGGCCAACGAATTCCACGCGAACACGGGATCCACCGACTTCATCGCCCCTCGCTGGCTTAGGGCCATCGACACGCTGCTCGTTGTCCTGGAGCAGCAGTCGGAGCCCACCTTTGACCCGGAGACGGACAAGTACAGACGAAATATTTACACTTTCCAGAGGAAGACCGACACTGGTACCGAGACGCTGAACCTCCAGGGGGTGGGAAACCCGCTCAACAAGGACACTGGCCTCGTCAGATCCGCCTTCAGGCCTAGTGACGACGCCACCATTTTCGGATTTTTCATTCCCGCGAACGCCATGATGGCTGTCGAGCTGAAACGGACTGCTGCAGCCCTCAAGAAAGCTGGCAGGGACAGCCGTGCAGCCGACCTCGAGGCATGGAGCGAAAAAATCACGGTTGGAATATGGGAGCACGGGGTAGTGGACCACAAGATATACGGGAGGGTGTTTGCCTACGAAGTGGATGGATTTGGCTCGGCTGTCATGATGGACGACGCAAACTATCCCTCCCTCTTAGCTCTACCGTTGATGGGATTTGTGGAGAAGGACGATGAGGTGTACAAAAACACGAGGAAGATGCTGCTGAGTAAGAAGGGAAATCCATATTATTTGGATGGTTTAGATTTTCACGGAATCGGAGGTGAGTGACACTTGGAATCCCAACAGGGGAAAAAAACCGACCCAGATAAAGCTGACTAATCGGGTTTCTAGGGCCGCATATCGGCCTCGTCAATGCCTGGCCCATGAGTCTTCTCAATCAGGCACGCACTTCAGACGACGACACTGAAATCATGGAGTGCATTGACTTGGTCTTGAGTGTCAGCAGACTGGGACTTATTCACGAAAGCGTTAACGTAAATTTCGCCATGTCCTACACGAGGAGTTGGTTCGCTTGTAGGTCTCACATGCTCCCATCGCCCCACGCCTTTCCGCAAAGCACCCAACACTTCTGGAAACATGCAAGCTAACTGCTCGTAATTTTTTCTCCGCCAGGGGCCAACGGGGTGTTCGCTAACACCATCCTGGACATTGCCAAGCGGAAGCCTCATCTCATATTCGAGGATGCTAAACCCTATGACATTGGCGCTAAGTAGGGGTAGTAGTGCTGGTGTTGAGAGCTGTAGTGGTCGTAGTGGTAGTGGTAGTGGTAGTGGTAGTGATAGTATTCGTATTTACTCATCGCTGCTTACCATGCCCATGTTCTCGAAGCAGCTGAAAAGACGGGTGGCTTCCACTGTATCCTCGCTGGGTCGAGCACTCGCTTCTTTTTCAATTTTGCCTTTGCTCGCTGCTGGATGAGCTTGTCAGGAATGACTAGCTTGTGTTCACCTCGGTGATATACCTGCATCTTAAGGGCCTGCAATGTGTGTTCGACATCCTGTGGGGTCATGGCCAGCTGTTCACTGATCGACTCTATCGTGATCTTTTCCTCCCGTTCGTTGCAAGCGATGATAAGGTCCAGTATGTTTTCCGACCAATACTGACGGTAGCTCAGCAAGCCCAGATCCGAAAGGGGCTTTTCCGGGGAACCGAGCTTCTTTTCGATCCTGGATAGCTCGTACGAGAATTGGATGAGCAGGCGACCGTAGCCCTTGCGCTGGTACTGAGGGAGAGTAAGGATACAAGCGACGTTATAGCCATCTGCTGATTCCTTCTCCTTGGAAAAGTACCCGACGACGTGGAATCCCTGATCATCCTTGCATGTCATGACATAAAACAGGAAGGGATCCACATCGTAGTAAAGGGTTTTGTGGTCGAGAAACATCTTGGAGAGAAGGCACAGATTTCGGCACCATGTTCTCTGACGCCGCCCGTCGATCTCGAAAAAGGATACATGGTCGTCACGGTACAGTTCGTTGCCAGGAGGGTGGAGCAGGGTGCACTTTTGGCGGTGCCTGGTAAATGGCTTGTTGTCACAAAAGTAATTGAGACAAAACTCGCAGATGAATATGAGGTCCTCCTGGGTGTAAGCCTCGGGGTAAGGAGAAAAGTACCACGGGAAGAGATCGAACTTTCCAAACTGCACCTTTGAGATATTTCGAATTCGTGATATCTCGGCCGGGTTTTGCGTCATGGAGCCAGAGGTGCGTAGCTTCTCAATCTCTTGCTCTCTGGTATAGCCGCCACCCAAGCCGTTACCATCTGCCCTCTTCTTTTTGGCTAGTTGCGAATCGTACTCGTCGTCAAGGTCCATTTCGTCGCCAGCCGTGGCAGGGGTCGCGACGGCATTGCTGTCGATGGCACCTCGTTCATTGCTCTCCTCGATCTTGAGCTGCGGCAGCTCGACGGGAAGTTCGGTCCACGGGTGGGGTGTGGTGGCTTCCGATACGGAGATGGACTGCTCCCTCTTTGAGTTTTTTGATGCCTTCGACGGTCGTTTCTGCCCCTTCTTAAGAGCCACCGACTTCTTGGACGGTGCGGACCCTTTCTTTCCCTTCCCTTCCTTGGGCTTATCCTTGTCTGGGTTCGGCCATTCGACCTCCTTGGTGAAATCCACCCGGACCAGCGGCACCCATTCGTCGAGGCGCTTGTTGAACTGATCGAAATTGCAGTAGAATTGCGTGCCGCTTTTGGTAGTCTTTTTGCTCAGGATCTCAGCGCGACGGTAGCCGCCATCCTTTTCAACCATGGCGATGCATCCTGCGCTATGGGATCATTCTGTCAGACACGTACAGTGTGCGCGGGGATGGGCTAGGCTAGAGTAGGACCTGGGCACTTACCATATCGTTTCTGGCGTCGCGATGCTTTTCTGTCGGGGCGACTCCGACGTTGCTCTTGAGTCTCCCGTCATGATTGCTACCGTTGACTGTCACAATCAGTGGATTAGGGTAGTACAGTGCGCAGGATCATATGAATATTAAGCGGTGTCGGATACGCGGTGGCAACATTAACGTGTCTCGGTGATAAACTTATTTACTTTCATTCAGCTTTAAGTGGCGAGTGACTGTGGCGGTTTTAAGACTGCCCGTATCTGTCAGACACGCCACTGTTGCATATTGTCAGATACGCCACTACTGCGTGTTTGATACGCCACTACTGCGTGTTTGATACGCCACTATTGCGTATCAACAGCGCCACTGCGTATCAACAGCGCCACTGCGTACTAAAAACGCTATCGCGTATCTAATATATCATGGCGCATCAAATACATTATCGCGTATATAATAAGTAATAGGTATATTTATATATATAAGTTATAAATATGTATAATATAATAAAGATAATAATAATATTATAAAATAACTTTTCCGCACGTTTTTTTAATATATAATAATAAATATACACCTACCAATTAATTCTATTATACTATTTTTATAAATAAGCTAATTTAACCTTTTATATTTAATAATTAAAAATTTAATAAACTCCGCTAAATTATAAGATACTTTTTTTAAAATCCATTACCAACTCCGCCGAATTACCCTCTTATCGTTACTATAAAAGATATTATTCTAATTATTCCCCTTAAATGGGAGACCTAAAATAAGGAATTCCGTACTAAGGCTATGGATTCCTCCTTATAAACCAATATCGACCTTATTATACAGGGCGTACCATATTTAAAATACCCCTTTAAGCCTAATTATAATAATTTCCTATAGGGAAATTTATAAAGGTTTACCCAAACCATTAGAAAAAGCCTAATAATACTTATTAAAATATTAGCTGGCCTTTTTAATATATAAAATAATACGCTTATATATATTTTAATTCGGAATACGTAATAATCGTAAGCGAGCGAAGTATTTGCTTTTTAAAATCATGAAGCCCATAAGGGATTATTAAAAGTTATAGGGGGGAAGTGGTTTAAAAGTCGAAAAGTGTGGAGTCCTTCCTAATTAGGCGAAAAATAACCTTTTAAGATGAAGCTTTTTAAGGCATTAATATATAAGATATATTCGATTTTTTTAACTAATTTATAATATTTAAAACCCCTTATTAGTAATTTTAAACAAGAGTTATAACCTTATCAGTTGATTATTAACGATTTTGGATAGAATTGGGTATACGTTATTAGGCCAATAATATTCGGTTAATGCGTAATCCAAATGGTAAATACACTCCAGCCCGCATCGCCCCGAATAAAATAAATCAAAATAAAGGAAAATCGGTAAAATGGTATATTAACGCTTGCCCTTCCATTGCAGCTTTTATTATATTTTTAACATTTCTTTTACGTTTTTTACTTCATTTTTAAAATTTACTATGGAGGGAAGCGTAGGGCGGGATAAGAATAAGGGGCGTGCTGATTATATATCCAACCATATTATTATATAGCTTTTGGAAAATACACAACTGGCATACCCACCAGGCCGCATCGCCCCGAATTAAATAAACAAAAATAAAGGAAAATCCGCAAAATGGTATATCAATGCTTCTGTTATAGGCCCGCTCATAACACGATGTACGTGCGCGCGGGCTAGCCACAGGACCGATATATATAAGACGCTCCCCATAAACCACTCCATCCCTCCTTTGCTCTCCTTTTTCCTTCTCCTTCCCCCTTTCCCGTAAATCAAATATATATATTATTATAATACTTATTATTATTCCTCGATATAATTTTAGCCCTTTATATATATTCGATTTTTAAATAATCCCTTACCATATTTTATTCCGTACCTATCCCGTAATACCTTTATTATAAATAATAACCAGAATAAAAATAATTAGGCTTTCGCCGGCGGATAGGTATAATAAGCCCTTCCCGAATCGGTAACGCTGCTTATTCATTAAAAAATAGCTCGGGTATTCGCGGCCGTTAACGACGAGTTCGCCGCCGAGCTGAATAATATAAAAAAATGCCTAATTTAAATGCTCGCGGCCCTCGATACCCGGATCTCGGCGGCGTACCAGGCGCCGCCGGCCCTAATAAATTATAACCCGCCAATTGTAATAATTTTATAATAAAGGTAATTTCCCTGGCCGGCGAAATTCGATAATAATAAGATAAAATAAAAGGTATTCCGGGTTAAAATCAAATATAAATTCATTTTAAACCAAAACCTTATTAAAGGTAATATATTTTTATAATATAATTGGGAATACGTAGTGAGCGTAAGCGAGCGAAGTATTCGCTTTCTAAAATTATTGAGCCCGTGAGGGATTACTAAAAGTTACAGGGGGGAACTGGCTCAAAAGTCGAAAACTGTGGAGTCTTTCCTAA
>JAKWBI020000607.1:0-28141 GCA_022664585.2 Zalerion maritima | reverse complement strand
CCCTCGCTACAACCGCTACGTATAATAATTATAAGGGCCATTTCTTAGCCGCCTATTATACTCTCCCTAACCTTTACTATAATAATAACCGTAAATGCCCCCCCCCCCCCCAAAATCCCCCCCCTTTTTTCTTTTACCTCCCTGGGCGCCTATATAAATGCCCAATATTTTTACGGGTGTTTTATACCTTACACGGTGGTTTTACGGGCTTTAAACATTAACCCGTTATTATTTAATTTTTCTTCCGGCCAAATTTAATCGAGATTTTTACTAATAAATCCCCGTGGTTTTTTTCTTTATTACGGATCCGTTATAATAACGATAATTAATATTTATATAATATTTTAAAACACTTAACCCTTTACCCTTAACTTAAATGGTTCCGGGCCGGCCTTTCCGGTATTATACCGCTTCTTTTTTCGCGGAAATAATACTATAAAGCCGGCGGTTTATAAAAATATTATTATTTATATTTTTATTATTATTAAGGTATATTATAATCCCCTTATTTATCTTACCCTTATGGCGGTATTAATCCGCTGCGTATAATAAAAAGCTCCCGCCCCTTAAACCAATCCCGCTAAAAAAACGAAAATTATTAAAGTATATAATCCCCGTCCCGGCGCGCGGTTATTATAATTTACGATTAACCGGCGTAGGATATTTTTATTAATACTAAGCGCGATAAATTATATAAAGCTTATATTTATTATATTACCAATTTTTCCACCTATTATTATTATAACCAATTTGGTAAAATCCCCCTTTTTAGGTTTTCTTAATAGGCCGTAATTAATTCGGTATTAATTTATAAGGTAAAGCGTTATTTATTTTTTATACTTTAAGGGTAATTATACCTGCAGTATTATAAATAATAAAAAGCGTTTATAATGGCCTTTTCCTTCGAATAATTCGTTATTAATCCGCCCTTTTAATATTTTAATACCCTTAATATTAAAGCCATTATTACCGCTTTTATTATTACCGCAAAAACTGGGATTTTTAATAATAATTTTACCGTAAATTCGCCCCGGTTTTATTATATACCCGCCTTTATTAACCTTTAAATTAGGCCTACTAATAATTTAATAATAAAGCCATTCGCCGTATTAATATGGGATATTATACCGGCTCGGCGCCGGTTACCCTTACCGCGCCCGCTATTAATATAATATTTATACCTAGGTAAGCTGCCTCTTTTAGTAAATCCATTGGCCGCCTTATTATTATAAAAAAAAAGCTCCTCGCCCTTTTATAAAACCGCGTACATCCCGACCTCCCTCCTTTTTTTTATTATATATCCGCCAATAAACCTTTATTAATCCCCCTAGTTTTTTATTCCCCTATTACCCCTTATTAATATTATATCCTTTCCCAGGCGATAAACACCGCGCCCCCGCGGCGGTTTTAATACGTTTAATAATAATACTAAGTTTATTAATTAATTATTATACCTAAAATATTAATACGGTACCGTATATAAGGTATTACGAATTTTTCTTTTATTTTTTTATTTTACCATATTATTATAAGTGTTTTTGCGCCTAGGGTTTAATCCCTTTAAATCTTTACTTTATTTTATTAATAAATTACATTTTCCGCTATATTATTATTATTAATTTTAAATATACTTTGGCCTATACGGGGCCGTTATGGATTATTATATTACCGAAATATTATTCGTAGGGGTTTAATACCGTTGTATTTATAAGCTGGGATAAAAGTTCCCAGGTTAATTTGGCCTAGCCCTACCATTTTATTAATATTTACCTTATAATACCGCGCCCCCGCTTTTGGGTTTAAACTTAAAATACCTTTTTTACCGTCCATTTATTATTATTTATCCCTTTATTCCAAATCGATAAGGATTATATATTATTTTAGGTTTAAAACGGTAAGGGATCGCAGCTGGCCTATTATAAAAGGTTTATATAAAAATACGGGTAACTATTTAAGGGGGTATTTAATTTTATTATATATAAGTTTACCACCCCCGTAATTATATACTTGGTATAAAATTAATTAAATTTCCGTAAAGGCCGTGCGGTGGTTATATTACGCAGAAAAAGCCATACTTTATTACCTATTTTAAATCTTTTTATAAGAAAGCGGTATTTATTCGCTATATCCTTATATTATTATTATATGGCCGCTGCCGCCGTTTATACTTCTTCGGTGGTTTCCTTTAATTTATCCAGGAATTACTTTACGTATTCCCGCGGCGATTTTTTTAAGGGTTTTGGGTTATTACGCTTTATTATAAATATTATATAATACCCGTATATAATAAAAAATAGGCTAAGGCTAATAAATAATAAATTATAATTATTAATGGTTAATTACGTTACCGGTAAAAGCCCGGGCCAATCCAGTTATTTTATTAATACGAAAATTCGCAGGAAATATTAAACCTCCTGGTTTGCTTACTTGGTTACGCTATCGGTTTAAGGGTGGAATGCGGTTAATAATCGTTATATTATACTTATTAATTTATATAGGCGATATTAAAAGCCACCCACCTAATTTAACCCTTTATTATTTATAATTGTTTTAGGGAAGCCGTAAAAATATTAAAAGTATTATATAAACCTTTCGGCGTATACCTCCGCCGTTATAAATATTATGGCTTTTAAGATTATACCCTTATAAAGGCGGTCGGTCATTATTATTAAAAAGCCGGGGCTATACGGGTCCGCGACGGGGAGGTTTATTATAAAATTTACGGATATTTCGCTTTAAAAACGGTCCGCCATTAAAAGTGGTTTTAATAAACCCTTTTTTTAATTTCTCCATACGGTAATCCTGCCATATATATTATAATTATATATAAAACGGCGTACCATACGGATTATACCCGGCCAAAAATAATTACGGGATAGTATTATTATTATTCCATTACGTTCCGGGTGGCCGGTAATTATAAAATCGTAAGCCCGTTAAATAAGGGCGGTTTATAATTACTTTTATATTAATATTTAATACCGGTCCCTAAAGCGCAGATATCCCTTAGGTCCGAGGGAATATTCCATAATAAAAACCTTCGTTTTTATATCCGGGGGGAATACTTACTCCTTTTTTTTAATTATTTTCCGTATAATCTTATACTGATTATTATATTATACCATTGCGGATTATAATTATTAAAGCTCGGCGTTTTCGAATAGCGGGCTCGGAAGGGCCCTTATATTATATATGGCCGCCGGCAGCCAGTCGTTTTAAACCAGCTGGAAATTACGGCCGGTAAGGCGCTTATTTCCCTTCCCCTTCGGTATATCCTGTTAGATACGCCACTGCGTGTTCGATACGCCACTACTGCGTATCAACTGCGCCACTGCGTATTTACGGCGCCAATACGTACTAAATACGCTATCGCGTATTTAGTACGTCATGGCGTAAGATACGTTATCGCGTATCTTATACGTAACAGGTACATTTATATATATAACTTATAAATGTGTACGGCGTAATAGGGGTAATAATAACGCTATAAATAACTTCCCCATACGCCCTTCCAATATACTAATAATAACACTTATATAACCACCAATTAACCTTATTATACCACCTTTATAAATGACCTAGTTTAACCTTTTATATTTAATAATTAAAAGTCTAATTAACTCCGCCGAGTTATAATATACCTTCCTTAAAATCGATTACATAACTCCGCTAAATTACCCCTTTATTATTAATATAAGCAATATTATTCTAAACACTCCCCTTAAATGGGAGACCTGGGATAAGCAGTTCCACACTAAGGCCATCGATTCCGCCCTATAATTTAATATCGATCCTTCCACGCAGGGTAAACTATTCCTTAATAACCCCCGTATACCTAATTACAGTAATTTCCCATAGGGGAATTTATAAAGGTTTACCTAAACCATTATAGGAGACCCAATAATATTTATTAAAATATTAACTGGCCTTTTTAATTCGTAAAATAACGCGCCTATACATATTTTAATAAACGATTATATTAAACCAGTTTCTAATTTCCTCGAATTTAGCCTAAAACACCAAAAGGCGTACCAATTCCTTACCATAAATTATAATTATAAACGCCTATATTATTAAAAATAAAAAAAACTTATTTAAAAGCTTCGCGTATAAATTATAAAAACTATAATAATACCTTACCAAAACGCCTATTATAACCCAAACAAGTTCCTATAAATTTGGTATTTTAACCTTTGCGAATATATTAAGCTTAACGAAATACGTATAAAAAATACAGCGGAAAACTTATATTCCTAAACCATCGCACTATTAAAGTATTAACCATAAGATTTCCATACGTGGCTTTAAAATTAAACCAATATTATGGTAAAACTTATTAAACGGTAATATTTAATTATTATACGACCCCAAATATGGTTACGCGGTTTTATAACCGTTATACGCCAAATTAAACCTTTATGGGTTATATTTTACAAGCCGTTTTATCGATCCAGGGTTTTTAATAATACCCTTAAATACCTAATCGTAATAAACGATTTTAAAGATTAATTATTAAAAAGAAAGGCGGATAATAGGGGCCGTATAAGAAAAGGGGACTTTTACTCGTAAAAAGGCCATAAAAGCGATAGGAAACGCGGATAAGATTCTTAGGGCAATATTAATAAGTCCCCTAATAAAAAACGAGCAAAATTAAAACCAAGATGAAAATAAAGCGACCGAGCGCCTGGTAAAAAGTCATAATATTCCTGCCAGCGTTATTTTTATAAACCCGAAAGGTGCCTATACCTTTACCCCGAGCGCTATTCTTAAAAATAAAAGGGTTTATTAGAATTTTACATTAATATTCGAAACCACCAATCCAAATATAAGGAATAATTAACCACCCCTTTCCTTATTAAACGTATTAAGGAATTAAATAAAAATTAATTAATACGCCAAATGGCGGTTTATATAATGGGGAATAAAATATAAAACGCCGAGGAATATCCTTTTCGAAACTTAACCATCCTGGACTTAAGGGCTAATCTTAATATTTTCATTAATAAATTACGCTTTTATAATTATTACCGCTCCATTTATGGTAATTACCTTTAGGTAGGGGATTTTAAGGTCCTTATTCGGGGATACGGAACCGTATTTATTTGGGTATAAACCCCTGGTTTTACCCGATATATTAGCCGGATATTAATATTATTAAAAGTTATGCATTACCCCGGCTTTATATATAATATTATATCCCTCCGTAATTTATATATATAAGATTATTGGTGGGATTAAAGCCCTGGTAATAATTATTTTAGGCGTTTTAATAAAAGACCTATAATATAACTCCTTAATTAATATAATCAATTTATTTTGGAATACGTACCCCTTTTTTATTTATACTTGGGCCTTATAGAGGGTACTTTCCCTATATACTATAAGGTTTTAAAGAGAAAACAAAATTCGTATATATTATACGCCTTATAAAAACCATATATTTAAAAGGTATTTAAATAATACCTTCGTTTAAATTACCCAGGTCCCGAGCCATTTTAAAAATTAATTAATCATTTAATTAGTATTAGGATTAAAGGGCCTATTATAATGGAATACTAATAGTGCGCCATTAATAAAGCCAAATAATAAATTTAATAACCCTAATAAATATTAATTAAAGGGGCGGGTAAGCGTATAATATTGGATTTTTATAATTATATAAAGGGTTATAATAATAATATAAGTTTATTTTTTTTAACCGATAGGTATACGGAAATATTCCAGGATTATTATTTTAAACCCCGCAAAAACGATACCTTAATATAGGCTTTAAAGAATTTTTTTAAAATATGGATAACCCAGTATTAATTCCTTATTAAGGTTATTAAATTAAATAACGAGGTCATTATTTATTATTCCAGGGTTAAAAAAATGGTGGAAAAAAAAGGATACCGTATTAAGGTTTTTGCGCCATATATTTAAGCGTAAAACGGGCTGGTAAAAAGGATGGGTGGATTAGTAAAGCAAAAAGCTCGAGTTATAAAAGGAAGTTTTCCTAAAAAATTTTGGCCCGAGATTATTAAATTAGCCGTTTATCTTTTTAACCGTATCCCTATATATAACCGCGGATGGTACAGTTTATTTAAAAGGTTCCACGGCGATAAGCCTTTAAATATATATTTTAGGTTTTACGGATATATTGCCTATATTATAATAATTATAGCTTTTAAAAAGGAAGCTTATTATTATAAATTAAATCCAAAAGCTTGGATCGGGTACCTTATAGGGTATTTTTTAACCAATTAATATTATATATAAATTCCTTTTTTTTATTAAATTATTATTACCCGAAATATTATTTTTAATAAGTCCTTAATATATAATGGGAAGGCCTAAATACTGGAGAATAACCTCCAAGTTTTAAATATAGACGATATTTTTTAATTGGTTAATCGTATTATAATTAAATATTAAGAAACGGGAACTTAATCCTTTTTTATAACGGCTTGGAAAAAGCCGATTGGCTTAATAACCCCGCCATAAAAAAATTATAAGGGGATTATAAGGATATTATTAAGGAAATATAAAGTATTAAATTAGTAGCCGTAATAAATAATTTATATAAATATATAAAGTCGCGTTTTGAATTATTTTTTACACCTTCTTAAATACCTTTAAGCTTAATACTTACCGCCTTTTTTATAATTACCAAAAAAAATAATAAAAAATAATACGGTAAAAAGCTTTAGCCCTAAAAACACATATTCCTGGCGGGTATAAACGCGTACCTAATTATTTTAATTGGCGGCCAAATTATAATATTAGGAAACCGCTATCGAGCGATTAAATAAAGAGCT
This sequence comes from Zalerion maritima, assembly GCA_022664585.2. Lineage (NCBI taxonomy): Eukaryota > Fungi > Ascomycota > Sordariomycetes > Lulworthiales > Lulworthiaceae > Zalerion > Zalerion maritima. Next base: position 21,344 of record JAKWBI020000607.1, on the reverse strand, counting down.
CCTATATTACCACCTAAAACCTAAGTTTTTAAATAAGCGAATATTCGCGAAAAGGTTAAATCCGAAATACTAATTTATAAAAGTATATTAAAACCTTGTCCACGGTTTTTCCGCGATTACTTTAAGTATAATATAATAAAAAAGTTTAAATAAGTAAAAAGGCTTTACCTTAAAAGCCACGGTGTAATATACATTTGGGATTAAATTTTAATTATAAATATCCCATATTACGCATAAATATTAAATTATATATGGGTATATATTTATAAATTTACTTTTAATAAATATTTAATTAAATATAAGGTATACCTTATTATTAAAAAAAAACCAGGAAACGAAGTATTATTTTAAAAAAATATATACCGTTATATTAATTATATAAAGTTTCCGTATAATTACCGTTATGGCCATATATTACAACTTGGATATAATCCAGTATAATATAATTAACGTATTCGTTTAAACCACGCTAAGCGAATTAATTTATATACGTATAGTACTAGGGTATAAAACCTATAATTATATTTTTAAACTCCGAAAGACTATATATGGATTATATAAATTACCCAAATTATAATAAAATACCTTTATTAAAAAACTTACCAAGTAAGATTTCGAGCCTATTCCCGACGAACTTTATTATATGGTTAAAAAAAAATTAATAATTTTTTATTATATGGATAATTTTATATTAATATATTTAAAGGAGAGGAGGACCGAAGTCTTATAATTAGGTAAGGAATTTGGAAAGCGATTCCCTTTTATTAAAGGAGACGACCTTAAATAATTTCTAGGCATTAAGGTTATCCGCGATCGCGAGAAATGCCTAATTTGGCTTTTACAGGCCACCTATGCTTAAAAGATTTATCGGTTGGCGGAATCGAACGGTAAGCCTATTATTTTAATAAGATTAAAACGGCTAATTCCCCATAAGGGAATTACCATTTTAATATAAATCCGTAAATATTAAAAAAAAATTGGATCGTTAATATATATTGCGATTATTATACGCCTTAATATTATATACGTAACGGTATAATTGGCCAGGTTTTTAATAAACCCAGGGCCAATACATTTTAAAATAACGGATCGCGTATTTAATTATCTTTTTTATAATTCCAATTAATATTTAAAATTTGGTGGCGTACACGATTTAAAAATATTTAATAATATTTCCTTTACCGATAATTTTCCAAACCGTAAAAATACCCAGGCGTATATTATTTATTTATTCGGAGGCCTAATTATATAACGCTTTAATAAATAAAATACGGTTACCACCTCCTTAATAAAAGCCGAATTATTAACGCTTTCCCAAGTATTAAGGAAATCGATATACGTTAATCGTATAATTAAAAAACTAAGGATTAAGCTTTTATTTAAAAGGATTCGCATTTAATATAATAATATATAAACGATTTATCTTATTATAAAAAAATACGCCCGTTTTTTAACTCGTTTCCGCTATATAGATATATATAATTATTAATTAAGGTAAAAAATGGCCAGGAAAATATTAAATATAATATATATTCCGAGTGCGGAAATCTTTACGAATAATTTTACCAAGCCCTTATAATAACGATCGTTTTTTTTATTTAAGAAAAGGCTTAGGCTAGTTTTAAGGCCTGGAGAATCCTCCATTAAAAAAAAGCCAAAATAGGCAAATTACCATATAAGCTTTAAGTAATAAATCTAATTATAACCTATTTATATTTTAATTTTTCCATACTTTAAGTTTATTCGTATTTTAAATATTAATCGTTTTATAAATTTACCATAAATAAAATAATAACCAGTTTATAAATCTTTTATAAGAAAATAATAAGATTAGTACGAGGGATTTATAAGATTATTAATAAGAACTTTATAAATAAAGCTTTATAACTTTTATTAAATAACCGTATTATAATATTTTAAGGAGATGGGAACCGAAGTAGTAATTAAAAAGTAAATTAAGTAGAAGTAAAAGTTAATGTAAATTATAAAGACCATTATAGGTATATATTATTAAAAGTGACGGAAATTAAAAAATTTAAAAAAATATAAGGTTAATCATTCTACGAGGGAGTTTTAAAGTAATAGTAAAATAAATTATAAAATTAGGCGCGGCAAAGCTTCCGGTTCTTTTATTTTAATTCCTTAAGCTTTTTTTATATTTCCTTCCTTTCCTCCTTTAATTCTCTAACCTTTACCTTTAAATCTTTAACCTTACCCGTAAGGGCGGCCATATAAAGCTCGGAAAAATCCAACTGGTCCTTTTCCACTAATACCGCCCCGCCAGCGGTGCGCTTTTTTTTTAATAAAAAATAAGAAAATAAAGGCAGGCCCGGCACCCTTATTATTAGTACTAATAAAAAAATCCTCCCCTCCTTTTCCTTATATCCCCAGCACGGCCCCCTAAATAGCGTTATTATATAATTTAATATTATCGATATTAACGGCCTAATCTCGGTTTTTAAGCATATTATAAATATACCGCTGAATATATTTTAAGTAACCCATTATAATATAATTATAACCTTTATAAAAGGAGCATTTATTAATATTAATATAATTAATGCATTTAATAATGCGCTTATTATTTATTATTTGCTGGCTGTAAAGGACCAAGCCGGGCTTGTTCTTATAAGCCTTTATAATAATAAGGCAGCGGGCATATGGCGCCGCGAATAATCTTTTTATAACCAACACGCGTTTTACCTCGGGGGCCGGAATCCCGGAAAAATAATTATTCTTTTTTTTTAAAACCTAGGTTTATAAAAATTAACTTTTAAATAATATTAAAGGTATTATTAAAAATACTTATAATCTTTATCTCCTTACCCTTTAAAAAGGTAATACGCCTTTGCTCCTTATAATAATTAAAACCTTTTTTATTATTATTAAGCATTTCCTTAAATCCCGCTAAAATATAATAATAAAATATTTTAAAAAACTGGTGCCTTTTTTAATAAAAGGCACCACCTTTTCCGGTATTATTATAAGGTATAATAATGAAATCAACCGGTAAGGGTAAAAATATATCCCTAATAATTAATTAAAATAAATTATCCAGCTAATTAATTAAACGGATTAATATAAGCTTGCCAGGTTTTTAATAAGAATCTCCAAAGGTATTAATAAGGTATTAGGAAAGGTTATATACGTTTTAAAATATTACTTCGATTATTATAATAATAATAATTAAGGTAAATGGTTATTATTAAATATTTAAGAGAGGTAAAAAATAAGGTATTAAAATAATAAGTTATTTTAAAAAAAGGTGTTTAATTATTATTTAAAGTACTATTATAATAAAGTTATATGGATATTATAAAGGAGTTTTTATTATATGGGAAGAAACTGTGGGAGTTTTTAAAAAGGTATATGCCTACAGGTACTCGGCCAATTAAAGCCTTATAATACACCAATTTTCTGCGAATTTTAAAATAAGGTTATCGCGAAAATATACAACCGTTATAATATCCCTTATTATATACCTCCATAACTCCTTTATACTTATAAAATTATTATTATTTAATTCCCCTTTACTCCACCATTTAGGAAATACTAATATAGTACGGATAAAAAACCAGGAATTAAGGCAAATACCGATACGGTATATAATAACTGTCCATCTTTATATTATAGTAGTAGTTTATATTAAGAATTATGGGAAAATAGAACTATTTTATTAGGCCAGTGCCTGCCCCATATAACTCACTTTACCAAACACCCATAGGAATATTCCAAAAGGGCGTAAAAAGGCCATAATATATAGGACCTTATACATTAAAAGATATATAAATAAGCCTAAAAGGTCTTACTATAGGACCTTTTAAATAACCTAATTATTATTTAACTGTTTTATAAGGAGTATACTTATAAGACATAGGCAGTATATTAATTGGAATATAAAATAAGGTAAATGGTAAAGGACTTTCTTCCTTATATTATACTCTTTTACCCCGGCCAGGGAGTATAAAATATAATAATAGTATAGTTTTTGCCGGTTTTTTTTATACTTTTATTCTAAATGGAATTGCTCACCAATTACGGTTAAGCGACCAGCCTTATATATATATATATATATACCTAAAGGGGCGTGTTAAATACGCCATTGCGTGTTCGATACGCCATTATTGTGTATTAATTGCGCCATTGCGTATCTACGGCGCCAATGCGTACTAAATACGCTATCGCGTATTTAGTACATTATGGCGTAAGATATATTATCGCGTATCTTGTACGTAACAGGTACATTTATGTATATGACTTATAAATGTGTACGGCGTAATAGGGGCAATAATAACGCTATAAATAGCTTCCCTATACGCCCTTCCAGTATACCAACAATAACACTTACATAACCACCAGTTAACCTTATTATGCCACCTTTACAAGTGACCTAGTTTGACCTCTCATATCTGACATATCCTAATCCCGCCGCGATAATATATCGGGCGCTATGAATAACAGGCCGGGGCGGAATTTTAATTAAAAATGGTACCGATATATTCATTTTTATTAACGGATTTGGCGTTCCGATAAATACCTTTTAATTATAAAATACCGTAAATTATTATGGTCCGAATATACCCGGAATGCGCCGGCCATATTATAAAATTCTGCGTCCCATATTTTTATACTTTTTATTATAATTAAAAATTCCTTATCGTAAATATTATAATTATATTCGGCGGGTATTAATCGTTGGAAGAAAAAGGCCACGGGGCGTAATATTCCCGCTTTATTCCGTTAAAAGAAAGAGGAGCTTATTACCCACCCCGAATTATTAGCTTTTAGGACCGTTTCCGCCGCCGAATCGAATTATATTAATACCGGGGGGGCCATAAATGCCCTTTTTAATTATTAAAACGCTTCGGATTTAATAAGGCCCCAGTAAAACCCTTTTCCCTTTTTAAAAAAGGCGGAAAACGGGAGTTTTAGATTAAAAAACTAATTAATAAATTTCTTATAAAAATTAACGAAGCCTAAAAAGCCGCGGGACCTTTTTACGATTATGGGCTTTTCCCACTCGCCTATGGCCCGCAGTTTTTCCGGCTCGGCGCGTATTCCCTTTTTTATTATTATAATAAACCTAAGGTATATTACTTTTTTTATTATAAAAATGCATTTGGTTAGGTTTAATTAAAGGCTTGTATTACGAAGCTTTTTTATAATTTAGCGGACCTTTAATATATAATTTTGCTTTATACCGTTTAAATAAACCAGTATATTATTTATATATACCGTATAAAATATATCGAAAAACTCGTATAATATATTATTAATATATTATTGGAATAATATTTCCGCATTATTAAAGCCGAACGGGATTACCGTCCATTCGTATAGGCCGAAACGGGTTTCGAATATTATTTTCCATTTATCCCTATAATAAACGCGCAATTTATAATTGGCGGCTTTAATATTTATCTTGGTAAACCAATATGCCTTGGCCAGGGTTCGGAATATTTCGTAAATAAACGGCAGGGGGTAGCGGTTTTGGCGTATAACCGCATTTAACCCCTTATAATTATAATAAAAATATAACCCGCCCCCCGGTTTTTTAATAAAAAATACCGGGGCGCGTACGGGAAAATTGCTGGCCCTTATATAGCCCTTATTAAATAATTCCGTTAAGGTTTTTTATAAGACCAGTAATTCCTCCCTCGATATATTATAAATCGGACCCCATAATATTTGCGGGTTCTTTTCCTCGGTACTTTTTATTAATTTTATTACATGGTTTACGGAACCGCGGTAAAATAATAACGCCTATTCTTTATTAAATTCGAATATATTTTCCAGCCCTTTTAATTTATTAAATGGCCGGAATGGTTTGGCCATTAATACCTTTAATTATTCGTTAATATTATATAGGAATATCGCGAATAATATTAGGTCGCTCGCTTTTATTTTATACGTCATAATATATAAAAACGTAATATTAATTAATTATATATCCCTTAAAACGGCACCCCTTAACCCCTTTTTTTTTACGGAAAGGTTTATCCTACCAATATAAATCCGCTTTTTTACCGCTTTATATATAACCGCTTCCTTTTTATATTATAATTTGCCTAATATTATTAGGTATAAAAAATTCGGGACGGGATAATAATAATAATATTAAAAATACCCATTAATATTAATATTTATATATACCGCCTTTATTATTATAAATTTTTATTACGCGGGTAATACGGACGCGTATATTAATACCCTGGCGGGTACCGGAATATATGGAAGGCGGAGTTTAATAATAAGGGAATTATAAATCGCGCCGTAATATAAGCACCCGTTATTAATAAAAGCGTCGGTAAAATAAATCCCATTTAAATAAACGTTTATTAAAAAGGGGGTACCGTTTATCCGCTTTATTCCCTTTATTATTTCGCTTCGCGTTGGCGGCTTTTAAGCACGCCTACGCCTAAAAGTTACCCTTTTAATTTATTTTCCCCCTTATCCTTATTTAATACCCCCGGGTGGGGTATTACGCCCACGGTATTAATCCGAATTTTTTTAATTAATTTGGCCGGGGTTAATTTATATTTTAAAATAAAATGGCTATTAAATTTATACCGAATATATTGGCCTTTTTTACGCCGGCGTTTTATTTTAATTACGGTTACCCATTTGGCGCGGCGTGGTTTATCCTTTAATTTAAAACTTATAGCGTTTATCCCTAATATTGGGGTATTCGGGTTTTTTTAGGAACGCGATTAATATATTATTAATGCGCTGCTCCCTTTTTTACCTAATACCGAGTTTAGGCGGAACGTAATATCGGTAATTATATAAACCCATTTTTAATAAAAGTTAAAAAGGTAAACCAATATTAATATTAGGCGAAGGCGCTGGTGTATTGCTTTATTTAATAATATAAGCTTAATAAAATCGTTTTATACGGCGCCCCCTGCATTTACCAAAAGTTATTCGAATCGGGAATAAAAGGCTGGGAACGATTATTTTTTCCCTTGGCATAAAGAATAAAGCTTTTTTACCGCTCGTTTATAATTATTAAGGTCCCCAAATACCATTTTTAAATGCGTAATAAATTGCGCGGAATTTTAACCCATCGATTCGCCTTTACCGTAAAATATTACGATAAAGGCTTTCGGCTTATCCTTTAGGCAGGCGTTAATATTATATTATAAAAACACATTGCCCCTAATAAAATCCTGGTTTAAAATTAGCTTATATTTAATTTCGACCCGGAATATTTTTTATTTTGCCTTATTATTATTAAATTTTGCCGGCCAGGGGAGTTGCCTTTATTATGGGATTGTTATAATCGGCGGGCTATAGTTTATTAGGGCGGGCGGCGTTTATTACGCCGCCAAAATCCGGGTATCGAGGGCCGCGAGCATTTAGGTTAGGCGTTTTTTTATATTATTTAGCTCGGCGGCGGACTCGTTATTAATGGCCGCGAATGCCCGGGCTATTTTCTGGTAAATAAGCAATATTACTGTATCGGGGAGGGTTTATTATATTTATACGCCGGCAAAAGCCTGGTTATTTTTATTCGGATCATTATTTATAATAAAGGCGCTGCGGGGTGGGTGCGGGATAAAATATAATAAGGGATTATTTAAAAATCGAATATATATAAAAGGCTAAGGTTATATTAAGGAGTAATAATAAATACTATAATAATATATATATTCGATTTATAAAAAAGGAGAAGGGAAAAAGGGGGAAAGGGCTTGGGATGGGGGGGCATGGTTTATAAATAGTTTTTTATACGTATCGGTCCCGCGGTTAGCCCGCTATGTGTACATTGTAATATGGGTGGGCCTATAAGAAATTTATATTATTTTTTAAATTTAATTTTATTATATTTTTCTGGTTTTCCGTATAACGGTTAAACGGGTTTACCCCCCTACGAGTTATGGCATTTACACTTATATTAAAAGGTTTAGGGCGAATTAAAAAAGGCCTAAGGCCTATACGAATATTAAATATATAAAAACGCATTTCTGTAATATTTATATTTATATTTAGGCTTTATTATTTTTTATTATTAACCATATAACCCTGGGGATTATGATTACCTTTTATTATTATACGTAAAAAAACCTTACACCGGGTAATAATATTAATTTTCCTTTATAATTGTTTTATTTTAGGGACATTCTTTAATAAATTAAGGCGTATAATAAACCGCGGGTAATTTATATAAAATTCCTTTATTTAATTTATAAAGTATATTATATAATTCTGGGGGGGTGGCCTAAAGGGGTATAATATATGGTTTTTTGTTCCTTTTCCCTTTATGCTTAATTCCAGCTTTTAAAGGCGGTACTATAGCGCTTTTCCATTATTCTTTGAGTTTTAAAATATAAGGGCCTTTATAATAGCGTACACCTCCGTTTTTATTCGCGTATAAATTTATGTTATCCTTTATTTATATAATATAATCCTAAGCGTTTTTAATACCGTAAGGTATTAAGATTAATAAAAAGGGCTAATTTATATAAAGATAATTATTATAAAAAGGACCTTAAACTGCAGGCCATACTTTTTAAATATACCCTTATTAATTTTAATTCAAGATATTACCGAAAGCCTTATATAAACCTTTTATATATACCTTTTAAAATCCTTTCCTATATTTTTCGGTATAAATATAATAAGTATTATACCCTTATAATAACTTTAAATAAAAGTTAATTATATGTTTTTTTACCCTTTTACTATAAAATTAATCCCTGCCTTTATAATAATAAATAAATCGTAATTTTTAAAAAACGGGGATTATAAGGAAATTATAAGGGCTGCCTAATTTTTAATAATTGGTATATTTTTAGGCCCCCTTAAAGGTTTAAAGTTTATAATCGTAAACCCAATATTATTTATCCAATTAAATATTTTAAGGTAATTTTTAGAAATAATTAATTATTAATGGAAAAAAGGCTGGTTATATTTTAATTATTTAGCAAGATTATATATATACCTAAATATTTATAAAGAAGGTTTTAGTAATAATAAGCTTTCGGAGCCGTTGGTAAAAGCGGTCGTTTTTAAGTATATTTCAAATAATTATGCTTATATTTTTTAGGCAATTTCTTTACGCTTTGGGCTATTTATATATATAATATATAAAGGGATTGGCCCTTCCCAATAGGCCTGGTTTTTCCATAGGCGCTGGGGTTTAATAAAAGCTTCTATATAAAGAATTACTTTTCGGGTAATTTAAATAAGAATTCCGATTAATATTTAAGTATTTAAATATTAGTTTTATTTTTTAACCTTAATTTTTTAAAGGTATAGTTTTTTATTCTTATAATAATATTATTTAAGAGTTTTTTGCTTTATTAAATAATAATAAAAAATAAAAGGTATGTTTGAATTAAAGTTTTTAGGTTAAAAGTATTAAGGAGGTATTATAGCGGTGCCGGAGGTATCCCCCCGCTGCATTTGTACCAAAGACCGGCGCCCGGCGCGATTGTTTAAATAATTAGTTTAAAGCCTTAAAATAATCCTGTACAAGATTATATAAAAAGCCAGGAGGACCCCCGGGATTTATAGGACTTCTGAAAGGGTAATAAACCATAGCGGTAAAAACTTAATTATAAAAATACAACTATTATTTAATATATTATATTTTCCCCTAAATATTATATTATTATTTAGGAATAATCCTGTACAGGATTATTCTATATTTTTTAAAGTATTACCATTTTTAAATAGGTAATTAAAGGTTTAACCAAACCAAACAGCTTGGTTTTAAACACCGACCATATAACAAGGTTATTAAACCTACTCCCCGTTATATTTTTTAAAAATTTAACCAGGATTTACGAACTTAAATTTCGGTAATAAGCCTGCGTTTTTTAAAATTAAAATTTAAGGAATTCCTTTACCATTTTTTCCCCCTAATTAATTTAAATTAATAATTATAATTAGGGAATAATACTGTACGGAATTATATTAATAAGCATAAATAAGAATCCGCGGAAATTATTACGCTAAGGTAAAAGAACCCTTTTACGGTATACCGGTAAGGAGTTTATAATATTTATATTATAAAAAGCGGAAACGGACACCTATATTATAATAAAATTAAAAACCGACCAATATATTATATTATAAAAACCTAAAAAATCGCGTAAATTATACTTCTTAGGGGGGGTAATTTTCTTCCCACGGTAATAAAAGCGTAATATCCGGTTAAAAATTAATTACCCCTAAAATAAAATAAGCATAATAAATTAAGGGTAATAATAAACAAAGCTGGGCAAACCTGTATAATATATAAAGCTTAAAAGCCTTTCGGAACCCAATCACCTATATTTTAAACGATTTATTATTACGGAAAAACCAGGGAACACGTCCTCGAAAAGAAAAAATAATGCGAAAGCTTTACGGCACCATGGGATTACTTTAATAATATTATAAACCTATAAAGGCTAAAGCCAAATAACGGGAATTCGATTCCGGAATAGGCCCGGTACCGGTTAAAAGTACGTATATGGTCGCGGTGGGAAGGCCAAAAAGGGACTAGACTTTAAATACTAAGCAGAGCTGTACACCCTTATTATACCCCTATAAGCGAAATAATAAAGACTAATAAATAATTAAACCCTTATTATATTACGGAAGTCCGGCGTAAAATTAAGGCGTAATATAGCGAAAAAAGCCTTTATTTATTCGATTATAAAAGGAGTAAAGGAAGGGATTATTAAAAGTATTAATACGCATAAAGAAAAGCAGGATTACAGTCCTATTTTTAAATAAAAGGAACATTTTTATAAGCCCAGCTTAAGCTCCAAGGGTATTACGGTTATAAAGGATCCCAAAAGCTGCGTAGCGGAGGGGCGATTTACGTAATTCCGGTTAAACTTAAAATAAGGGGGAAAATAATAAAAATACCTTTATATTATTAAAAGAAGTTTTAAAAAAAAGGGATAATTAGGGCTGGTTAAAGTTACCGCGGAAACTTAGGGGTTAAATAAGGCGCCCTTAAATTGGCCCGTATTATAACCCTACCTATAATTATAAAAAAAATCCCAAAAATTATATAACGAAGGGATAATTTGCGTAATTCCGGTTAAGGGAATAATAATATTAAGGTAAAGATTACGGAGGTATTTTAAACCGATTTAGGAAAAAGCAGGTAAAGTTAAATAATATTAATATTTTATTTATAGGCAGGAGGAAATATATAAAAACCGGGCTTGGTTTATGGGGGCTTATTACGATTATAAAAAATCCTAAAAACTACGTGGCGGAAAGACGATTCGTGTAATCCCGGCTAAAACCCCGTAAATAAAAAACGGGAATTATGGAGTACCTTTGCCGCTTTTTAAAGGGCATAAAAAAAAGGAAGGATTAAAACTACCAAGCGCTTTAAAATATAAGGGAAAATGGATACCGTTTTTTATAACCATTAAATCGTTCTTCGAATAAAAGCCTAATCCCCATTATTTTTTAAATTAAGTTTTATTTTTTATTATTAATATTAAACCCCGTGCCTAATTTAACGGATACCAGGGGAAGTATTCCTTAAAGGGCTTAAAAAAACATAAATCGCCCGTTTAAATTAAAATCGATCCCCTCCTAAGGAATTTGGTATAAGGGTAATCCTGTACAGGCCTTACCAAAAAAAAGGAAAGAAAGATCTCGAGAATTAAACTTATTTAGGAAAAGTTTAGGGGTCCCACGCTTTATTATAATCGGACCGTAACCAAAGGGAAATATGGCGATTATAATAGTTTATGGATTATAAACGCCAGACTTTTAGGCTCCCACTTATAAAATTATAATTAATTCCCCACCCCCTCCGAGGGCGCCCAATCTCTTTTACCTAAAAAAACGGCCAAAGGGGGGGATAAATATACGGTAAGGAAGTTATGGAAGGTTTAAAGTTTAAGGAAAGGTAAGGCGAGGCCTTTTAACCTAAATAAATTAACCAATATTACGCCCGGCCTTATAAAAAGCCGGCAAATTAATAATTACCAAGACCGGACCAATTAATAATAAGGGGTAAGGCGATTAAGGAGAACGGTAAAGCGGTATATTTATAAAGCCTAAAATTTCTTAATACGAGGCGCGGAATATAAGGGATAAAACCTATTAGGGCCCCGAAAGGATAATATTAATACCCGGAAAATAAAAAGGTAATTATTAAGGAAATTATATAGGTTCCCTGCTTCGAGTTATAAAAATCCCACGATTACGCTTAAAAGGCCTAAAAAGTATTACCATTACCATTATTTTTAATTTTAAAAAACCGTTTATAATTTTCCAGCCTAGGGTTAAGGAAAAATAATCCTGTACTGTATTACCCTTTAAAAATTTATTTAAATCCTAACTCCTACAATCTTTTCCATCTTTTATAAATTATTCTATTTTTTAAAAAATTATTCCATTATTTAAATTTACTTTATTATATTCTTAAGGCAAGGCGCGGCAAAGGTTTTTTTACCAAAATATTATTATAATAAAGGAAGGTAAAAAATGCCTTATAAATAGGCCTTAGGCCTAAAAATAATCTTCGAAAATAAAAATACCCGAAAACGCTAATAAAGCTTAAACCTTACCATATAAACGAAAAACCGAGCGATTATTTTTTAACCCTCCCTCGCTTAAAATCCCGCTATTTAAAATTTTTATTACGCCAATACCCCGGGTAAAATATAGTACAAATATCTTTCCAATATTTTAAAAAATAAAATAAATATTATCCCCCGATTAATTTATAAAAATAATATTTAATATTAATTAATATAGCCTTTATAAAATAAATTAATATATTATGGTCCGATTACCGTTACCGCTCCCTAATATTTAAAAAAGCATAATATTTAAGGAAAACGATATTTTTTAATATACGTATTAATTAAATCGAATATTTAAATAGGCAATACTTATAAATAATGCATAAAAAATAAATTATATTATATAATATTATATTAATATTTATACCGAACCAGTCGAATTGCTCGCCATAAGAAAAATATGGATTAAAGCGAAAAAGGCCTTAAAAACGGAATTTATAAATAGGAATACCTTTTAAAAAGGCCGTAATATGGTAAACCTAAAACGCTTCGCCTATTAAAATTGGCCTACGAAAAATATTAATTAATAATGGTTATATATTACGGGGTGGAAATACCGGCTCGCTTAATATAAGAAAAACCATACAAATTATATTAATAATATTATTTTATTAAACGCATTCCTAAACGCCTACGATAATATATTATAGGCTTAATTATATAATTTTATAAGGATTATAAATAATAACCTATACCTCGGAACTTATAAGAAACTCCTTTAAAAGTTTAAAGCGTTCCTAAATTAATATAAGAAAATAATAAAGCTGTTCGGAAATAAGTTTTAATAAGAAAAAAAAGGGACCACCGCCCGCGCTAAAAAAGCCACGTATAACCCCATCGACCCCCAGTTTTAATAAACTAACCGATACGATTTAACCAAAATGGTCTAAAGGAACCAAACCGATCCCCGCGATTTACCGTCCGCGCTTCGATTATAAGGAAGCGATAAAATACTTATTAACCGATTAATTTTACCTAAAGTAATTAAATAAAACCTAATTAAAAAGCTAAGTACTTTAAATATGGTTAATATATATGTATTATTAAATTAAAAAATAAGCGAAAAAGTAAAATTAGTATTAAATAATGGTAAAATTAGGGAAAATAAACCTTAATATAAAAATTATTATAAATATAATTTTAATTAAACCTATTAAATTAAACGGGATTATACGCGAGAATTTTATTATATTTAGGCCGAATTTTTTTAAAAAACCAGTATAACCCCTTTGGAAATTTTAAAAGTATAAGCATTTTTTATATTAATAACCAGTTTTCATAAAAGGCCCCAGTATTAAACCAAGGTAATAAAATATTATTAATATTTAAAAAATAACCATATATTATATAATTATTTATAAAATATTTAAAATCGAATTAATAAAATTTTTTATAAATATCCCTTTTATCGAATACCAAAATAGGATTTTTAAAAAAGCGAATATAATACCTGGCCTATTAAAATATTTAATAATATAATTATAGAAAAAGTATTAATAAAAATAATATTCTTATAATATTATAAATAAAAAAAGGTGCCTAAGGATTAATATAATCGGGTATAAAAGGCCCAAAATACGATTATAAAAAACCCCTGGTTTTTAAAAAATACGCCTGGTTTAATTAATAAAAAAAACCAGGTACCTTAAATACGCCAATTATAAATAAACCTAACCGATAAGGTTTATAAAATCCCTAGAAATAATGGTATTTAAAATAATTAACCATTTATTATAATAAAAGGTAAAATAATAATGATTAAAAAATATGTATAAAAAAGCTGGGAGAATATAAAAGCGGAAATAATAATAAAAGCCCCTATTATTAATATTTATAATAAAACGGTATAATCGGTTTTTAATTATAATTAGGAAGGAATTAAAAAAGGATAAGGCAGGCCCCTAAAGAAAGTAAAAGTGGAAGATAAGGTTAAAGCGGTTGGGAAAAAAAAAAACGCCAAAGGAAAAGAAAAGGATCCTGGTTATAAAAAAGTATTGGGCGCGATAAAGGAGAAAATGGAACGTAATATATAGGAGGAAAAAAAGGCGCCCTTAAGCAGTAAATATAAAGACCCCTTAAAGTTTACGGACCTAATTTTTTAAAAGATAATGGAAAAATAACTTATAAAGATTATGGGGAGGCCTTACGGATTAATAATTATAAAGGTATTATAAATATTATAATTTATAAGGATAATTTTATAGGAAAAATTGGTAAGTAAAATAAGGGTGGAGGAAATTATTAATAAAATTATTTATAAGGGTAAAAAATTAAAGGAATACCGATAGGTAATTTTAAATAGGCTTAATATTTACCAAATGGTTAAAATAAAAATACGCTTTATTAATAATATATCCCCGAAGGAATTAAAGTTTATAAACCTTATACGTATTTAGTTATATTAATAATATAAGCGTATAAATTTTAAGGTCCTATTTATAAGCCTACCAAAAGGCCTAAAAGCGGCAATATTAAAGGAAGGAAAAGTAATTTTTTATTTAATTAATATTTCTAACCTATTAATATTAATCCCCTTAATAATTCCCTTTTTCCTTTACCCGAGCCCGTGCTTATTAATATATATAAAAGGGCCAAAAAATAAACTGGCCAGGGTTATTATAAATATAGGCGCGAAAGCCAATATCCTAAAATAAATCTATGCCTAGGAATACGGCTTTAAGGCTTACCAGGCGCGAATTACGTTTTCCGGTTATAATGGCCAAAAGATTAATTTAGCCTTAATTATACAGTAATAGGTACACGTTTTTTTAAAACTTAAACGTATTGCGTAAAATTTCTTTATATTAAAAAAAGATCGAAAAGGGGCGCCAAAAGTAATATTAGGAATACCTTTTATTATAATAACGGGATGGAAATAATACTATAATAAAAAGCGCAATATATTAATCGGGAAGCTCAAAATAAAAGGGAGTAATTATATTATTATTATTATAAACCTAACCCTAAAAAAAAAACGTAAAAAAATACTCCGTAATATTTATTCCCAGGGAATAAAGGTTTTTAGAAAAATGTAAAAAGCCCTTATAATTCGACTAATAAAAAAAAAAAGGCCAGTATAGGCTTAGGGAAACCCCGTATTGGTAAAATTAAAATCCCTGCCTATATAATAGAAGTTTTAGATTTGAATAATAAAAAAGTAATAATCTAATTTTTTATAAAGGAAATTAAACGCCTTATAAAGAAATTTAAGGAAAATATGCCTATAAAGGGGTATATTAATGGGCCGTAAGGAGGGAAAAACCTTTTAAATAAAAAAATCTGGACCGAAAAACCAAATATAAAGGTTGCCCTTTATTAGCCAAAGGGGCAGGGGCGTAGGAAGCCTTATAATTACCCACGGAACCCTAATTATAAAAAAAAAGCTGCCAGAAAAAGGTTGGACGTTTTTCCAGGAAAGTATTATAAGGGTAACGATTAAGAGTTATAAAATAATAAAAGGAAAATACGAGATTTCGTTATTAATAAAATCCTAAGTATTGGCGGAGCCCAAAAGGTATTTCCCCTTAATAATACCAATATTATTAATATTTTTACTATATATAAGCGTATGGCGGATAAAATAAAGCCCGTAAATACTCGAGTAGGGTATAAAGCGGCCCCCATAAACCCGGACTGGTATAAAAAAAAGTGGAAAAAAAATAAACTATTAAAAAAAAATCATAATAATATTAAATAAAGCGAATATATTTACCCACGATTATATAAGGCAGGGTGCAGCTGTACCAGGCTTATATTAAAAAAAAGGAATAAGATTTTAAAATCCCTCGGGGAATTATAAAGGGAAAAATAAAGGATATTTATAAATATATTTATAAATAAAAAATAAGCGTTGGTATAATTTTGGGAATATTTAGGTAAAGTTAACCTTAATATAGCCCTTTCTTAAAAAATTAATACGGTATTTTATATAGGGTGGTAGATTAAAAGTATTCCTATCCCTAAGGTATTAATAATAATGGTAATCGAAATACTCGAGGAGCGAAAAAAAAAGGGGGTAATTAAACCAAGCCAAGCGGCGTACCGTAATCCCTGGTTTTTAATTAAAAAGAAAAATAAAAAGTATCGCTTAATTAATTTAACGGAAAGGTTTAATTCGATTATAATTTATAATACTTTTATACCTTTAATTATTAATAAGTTTATAAAAAATATAACCTATTATTAGCTTATTTTACTCCTAAATTTTTATTCCGAATATAATTAAATAGTGCTTGATTTAAAATCCCGAGATCTTATTACCTTTATAATATTCGCCGGCCTATTTAAAATAACCACGCTTTTATAAGGAGGAACGAATAATATTACTTAATTTTGCAAAATTATTTTTATTATTTTTTTAGGTTTTATTCCAATAATATATAAAATATTTATTAATAATATTACGGTTAAAAGTTCTATTATTATATATAATGGGTAAAAAGTTTACCCAGGGGTACGGTAATATATGGCCGAATATATTAAGAATTTAAATTAAGTATTATTACGGAATAAACTGGCCGGGATTATAATTTTAATGGTTAAATCCAAATAGTATTAAAAATTAACCGTAATAATAAGTTTTATATACGGAACGAATGGCCGTAATTCTAAACAGGCCAAAATTATTAAAATTAAAAAATGGACGGTTTTTAAAAATATATCGAATATTAAAAGATTTATTAATATAATAATCTTTTACCGAATATTTATTAAGGATTTTATTTATATTATTAAACCCTTATACGAACTTACCCGTATAGGGGCGCAGTTTATTTAAAATAAAAAGTATATAAAAATAATAAAGATTTTTAAATAAACCCTAATATTACCCCCAGTTTTAATTAAAATTAATTATTCCTCGAAGGTAAGGCGTATTATTATTAAAGTAAATGTATTAGGAACCGGATAGGGAGTATGGATCGGCCAAAAAAGGGAAGGGAAGGTTTTAATAGTAAGGTATAAGTTTGATTATTAAAAAAAAGCCGAAGGAATATATTATTCGGCCAAGCTGGAATATAAGGGGCTGCTTATAACTTTAAAGCGATTACGGAATTACCTATACGGCGCGCACTTTACCCTTAAAATAAATACGGTTAATATAATATATTAACTTAATAATAATATTATTAATTTACCCGGAGCACTTATTATTAAATAAATCGTATAAATACGGTAATTCGATTTTAATATAAAGTATATATTAGGAAATAAAAATATTATAATAAACGTATTATTATAAAAACCCCCAGGACCCTTAAATAAAAAAAATAATAAATTAAAGGAAAATATTAAAGATTTTATTAATACATAATTATATATATTTAGGACTGTACAGGACTGGAGGGATATTAAGATTTTGGGAGAAAAAACATAAAGTAATAAATCCTAAAAAATAGCGTATTTTCTTATTACCTTAAAAAAACCGAGCAATATTCCTTATAAATTATTCCTCCATTAAAAAAGGAAGGCTTTAAATTACCTGATAAGGGACCAAAAGCTTTGGCGTAAAACCTTAAAGGGTAAATTATAATTATAATTAATGGTTAATAATAACCAAACCTAAAAATATATTATTTAAAATAATTATATTTACGAAGGGTATAAAAAACGGAATATTATATTTAACTTTATTATTTAGTATTATTATTAAAAAGAATAATAAAAATAAGTATAAAAGGTATTAAAAACCTGCCCAATTTATTAAAAGCGAAACCCTTAAAGGCCTAAAATACCGCTAAAAATCTTTAACCTTATTTTAACCCCCTTTTTTAAGATTTCGCTCGATATTTTTTAAATATTATTAAAAAAAGGGTATATTTATATTATATAGGCCAAATATAATTTAATAGGATAAATTAAAGGGCGACCATTATAAAAAGCCATAATAGGGCAAATGGCCAATTTTATTTGGTAAAATATAATTTATAGGCATAGAATATATGGGAAATTAATAATTAATGGAGGATTAAAAAACCGAGGGTTTTTGGATAAATTTATAAAACGAATAGGCCTGGCCAAAATTACGGTATTGGCGTATAATTTATAATTGTAAGGGGGAATAAAATACCACCATTTAAGTATTAGGGACGTATTATTAAAATTAGGCGGTAATTAGATTAATACGTACCCAGGGGTATTAATAATATAAAAAATTATAATAAACCAAATTATAGGATTCTTTTTATACGTATTATTATATGATTAAAAAATGGTTACCTTTATTAAAATGGCGCTTCTTACCTGGAAAATAATTAATTAAAAAGATAATATACCGTACGCGGATTTTTTAACGGAAAAAAGCCGGATAATGAAACGGAAAAAAACGGATTTGGTGAAGGTAACCCGAGTCCTACGACGGAATAAGGAAACCAGGGCCAAGTACGTGGATAAAAAGAATAGCGGGAAGATAAGGAAGATTTTATTAAAAAAAGGGGATTTAATATTATAATGGATACCAGTTATAGGGGTTAAAAGTATAAAGAATAAATAAAACCCTTGATAAATAAGGCCTTATATTATTTATAAGTTTTCGAATAAAGGAAAAACGGTGCAGTTTAGGGAACCTTATAAAGGAAGCCCTCCCTTTAAACGCATAATCGGGAGTAATAAGGTTAAGAAATTTGTTTAAAAAAACGGATAATAGAATAAACCGGCAGGAATTAATAATAATACCTAAAAAAAATGGAAACCTTATTTAAAATAAAATAATAAATTAGGAAAGGATTATATAGGATTAAGTAATAAGAAGAATGGCTCGGAAGGTTATATTAGGGATAATATATTAAAAAGTTTAGGTAAGGATTAATACCGAACGGTAATATTTTATAATAATAATTAGGAAAAAAAAAACCATTTAACCGAATATATTATTATAATATTACGGTTAAGAAAACCACGCAATATAAAAAAATTAAAAAATAAAAAGCGGGAATCGGGAAAAGTACCTTTTTTAAAAACGACGAAAAAAGTATAATTCTAAATCCTAATAATAATTATAAAAGAATTCGGTAATATTTTTTTTATAAAAAAATAAAACTGTATAATATTATAAAACCTTTAAAGGAATTACCATATAAAAAAAAATTCCCCTTTTTTTATATTCCCTCCTTTATATAATAATAAGCCCTAATTAGCTTAAAATTAAATATTATAAAAGGACCCAGTAAAAACCATATATTTAAAATTCCGTTAATAACCCGAGGTATATACACGTATATAAAAAAAAAACCATATCCCTTAATCCAAAAGTTTAAAAAGGAATATTCTTACGCTTTTTTTTTTCCGTTCCCATACCACACCGAATAACCTTATTTTAAACCATTTATAAATAATAATTAAAAATAACTTTCCAATTTTAAAAAAAGGTTATTCGTTTAAATTTTAATTCGTTCGTTTAATTTATGAAAAAAAAGGGCGGGATTCCTATTTAAAGGGTTATACGTAAAAGTAAAAATTCCTTTTTAGGAAAAACTTAATTTTTTATATTAAAGGATACCATTGGATAATCCTATATATTATAATTTTTATTTTGGTAATAACAAAAGGATTAATCGCGGGATAAAAAAATTATGGTATAATTTTAAAAAATTTATAATACCCCTTATTTTTTATAAAAGCGTAAACCCTCGCGATAAACAGGAGCCTAAAAGGCCGCCGCGCCACCACCGCTATTTTTTTTAAAAGCTTTACCTCGGCCACCCCCTCGATTATAAGTATTAAAAAAACCAAACCCTTATACCGGTTGCATAAAAGGCCTGATTAAGCCGGGAATATTTTTAACCCTTAAATTTAAAACGTTTATAACCTTTAAAAGGTTAGGGCCGCCGAGAATAATTTTAAAATAATCCTCCCAATGCTTAATATTCTACTCCCATACCGTATTATTAAATAATTTTTTAATACAGAACTTTTTATAAGGGGTATAATTATTATAAAAAGGATTAAAGTTCGAAACCAATATATATTTTTTAAGGCTTCTATTTTCGATTATATAAACCTCGCCGAACTAAAGGTAATTACCATACCTATTCCCGATATACCTAGAAATAAAAATATATTCGAAAAAGGGGAATATATAATAAATAAAAGTATTAAGCTTTTAACCCCAAAAATAATTCGCCCACCCGGAAATATAATATTTATAAGGGTTTTTATTTACCATACCCTTAAATTATACGGCCAATACTTATTAATAATAAAAGCGAAAAAAGAAATATAAACCATTTATAATTTACCTTAGGAAACCTTTATATAGGATAGGAATAATAATAGGCCGATTAACCCTTTTATATAATATAAAAGCCAGGCTGGTAATCTTAAAAAGGGTTTTAAATATATCCAGGTTAATATATATAATTATATAAATACAGTTTAAAGGAGGGTCCCTAAACAGGCCAAATTAAAAATAATAAAGGATATTTTAAAAAAGTAATAATAATTAATCCTGCTTAGCCTTAAAAGGCAAAAATAAAAAGGGTGCGAAGGTGGAATAAACCTTATAAATGAAATTAAAAACCGGCTTAAACCGGGTCCTTTTAATAAGGCTCGAGGATAGCCTCGGCGAAAGGATACCAAGCTAAAAAGCCTAAACGGTATTATATTTAAAAGGTATTTTAATTTTAAAAACCGTAACCATATATTAGGGTGGTTAATTTAGGGGGATTAAATTAAAGAAAAAGGTAAGGGAGGATCTTCTAAATAAACCCTAAGAGAAAAAGCCCGGGCTGGTTTATTATATAAGGCTAAATTAATAAAAGGTATAAGGCGATAGGGGGGATAAAGGAAGCCGAGCAA
>JAKWBI020000606.1:0-28249 GCA_022664585.2 Zalerion maritima | reverse complement strand
TACTAATACTATATTATATGGTGTTATTAGGGCGAAAAATAAAGGCTTTTGCAAGAAGATTAATAATTAAAGGGCAGCATCTTTTAATCGAGTTACTAATACTATATTATATGGTGTTATTAGGGCGAAAAATAAAGGCTTTTGCAAGAAGATTAATAATTAAAGGGCAGTATCCTTAATCGAGTTACCAATACTATATTATATGGTATTATTAGGGCGAAAAATAAAGGCTTCGGCGAAAAGATTAATAATTAAAGGGTAATATCCTTAATCGAGTTATTAATACTATATTGTATAGTATTATTAAGGCGAAGAATAAAGGCTTCGGTAAAAAGATTGGTAATTAAAGGGCAGTATTTTTAATCGAATTGCCAACACTATATTATATGGTATTATTAGGGCGAAAAATGGAGGCTTTGGCGAGAAAATTAATAATTAAAGGGCAGTATCTTTAATCGAGTTACCAATACCATATTATATGGTATTATTAGGGCGAAGAATAAAAGCTTCGGTAAAAAGATTGGTAATTAAAGGGTAATATTCTTAATCGAGTTGCCAATACTATATTATATGGTATTATTAGGGCGAAAAATGGAGGCTTCGGCGAAACTCCAGCAGATTGACGTCGGCGGCGGCGGCGGCGGCGTAAAAGAAGTAAAATTCCTCAGCTGTGGGAGCAGCGAGGGCTCATAACCTATCGAGGCTAGAAAGTGGCCTCTGGCACGAAAAGCGGTAAAAAATGCATGGAGATGATGATGTATTTCGGATCTCTGGCCGATGATGATTCTGCCAGAAGGCAGAAAAGCAGCTACCTAAATAGTGGCCGAAAGAGGCTGATTAATCGCAGTGAAGGAGTGGAGCCCTTTACTGACAGTCTGGAACCCGGGCTTTACGGCACCGGAGGAGGACGTACTTAAAAGGCCGACAGTGATTCCGTTAGGATTAACAAATGGACATGCATCCAATCTGTTAGGATTAGCGAATTGGTACGTTCCTAATCTCAGCCGGGGAACCGGGAACCAAGGCCGCTGGCGGTGTTCTGGAACCCCGGCTTTTCGGCACCGGAGGAGGACGTACTTAAAGGCCGAGAGTGATTCCGTTAGGATTAACAAATGAATATTCTCCCAACATGTTAATATTAACAAATGGATATGCTCCCAACCTGTTAGGATTAGCGAATTGATACGTTCCCGTTCTGTTAGAAGTAACGAATATAGCATAGATTTCTTGGCCGCCTGGTTACCCGTAATGACGCTCTGTGCAGCCGACGGACTAGCAGTAACGACTTATGCATACTTATGCTGAAAGATTTTATAATAATAACGACTTATGCTAGGATAGGTCTGTTAGCAGATAGATAGACTAGCAGTAGCAACTTATACATAATTGTGCCAACATATTTTATAACAGTAATGACTTGTGCCAAGATCGGTCCGTTAGCAGTATCGAGTTATGCAAGCATGGATGGACTAGCAGTAACAGCTTTTTCTGGCGTATCGAATAGCGGCCCGGGCGTGCTCTCTGCCTCATTGCCCAAACCCGCTTGCCACCACAACCACTGTCGAATCTTCGTGCGACGATAATTTGTGAAGACACTGTGCCGCATTAAGTCGCGGCGCCACGGTCGTGGGCGGCTTAAATGACACGTTTGGACCGTTGTCAGGCATCGCTCCCTTGGAACCTCCCTATAATACAAGATAACGCAAAACAGGATACAAGAATCTGGGTCGTTGCTCAAGCCCAGGATCCCTGCAGCATAAGTCATTAGCCCAAATCTCCTTACCGCCTTCCGTCTAGCCCCACTCTGCTCGTGACCGCCCGCGACCGTTCTGCCCCTTCTGCCGCCAGGACTGTGCCACCGGCTTAAGGCACAATACTGCCTCTCCGTTCTGCCTTTATAGGCGGAAGCACCTATTCTCGTGTATGGTACAGTAAGAGGCAAAGCGAGTGTCGCTAAAATTTCTGGTGAACCTTCGTAGTACTTCGTAGTACTTCGAGGCGAGAAATGGACTTTAAAAAGGCTCTTCGATTATATTACAACAAAGCGGAACGCGCTCCGGGACCGAAATGCAGGCAGTGTTGCCGGACGTATCAAGGGCCTGTGCTAGAGAGGGTGATGCCGGAACATCACTCTCTACTATAATAAACGAGAACCTCCGAAACACCTGCGCAAAGGACTTAGAGTTCACAGGTTGTTCTAGCCAAGTCCCCATCGCTTAAACTAGATCGGCCACCCAACCAATGCCCGTCCGGATAAAGTCGACAATATCATCAATCTCGTTTGGAATCTTGTACCAGTGGCCCTGACCCTCTTAACTCTTCCAGTCAACCCGGAACCCTATAGCCTTCATCGCCTGATAAGCCTCCCTACCAAGAGACGAGCGAATCTTCTCGTCTGCCCCTCCGTGGCCAAGGAAAACCGGCGTCAAAAGAGCCGAGACGTTTTTACTTAAGAGGTTTCGGATCATCAATAGACAGCAAGTCTCTAACGTAGCCGAGAATCTTGACCGCAGGGTCCGGCGCTTCCTCCTCAGCAGGGTCGGAACTAAACGGATCGTCCTCGCCGGTGAGAAGGCCGTCGATGTCGTTCCTAAAGGGAAGCCATCCGCTCATCCCAATAAAGCCACCGAGAGGGAAAGCGATAGACAGGAGGCCTTGTAGAGGGATCTTTGGACCAGTACCTCAAGGAAGCTGCGGTGATTCTGTATACGTCCTACAGGATATGGTGATAGAAACGGGCCGCCTTTCACATACTCTATATCGCTCATAAAAATATAACCAAGGCAATTAAACATGCTCGATTACACGTCCCGCTCTGCTACTACCAAGTCCAAGCCAGGCATGCGAACATCTTCCTCGTCCCTCAGATTTGGTCGCGTGGACTGGAGGTGAGTCCTCAACGGGGCTCGGCCAGGGATTGTGATGTATGTTTCCTATTCTCTTCCACCCTTCCATGGCCGATTTCGTTAATAACTGGATGTGATATCGGTTCCTCTCCACGCCCCTCCACCAGCGTCAACCTCACCCCATGTAGCCCGCGTCTTCAAAATCAGGGGGCCAGGAGAAAGTTGGCAACGTCCAATTGGAAAACAGACTGATTCTACCTGGTCAACGGCCCCCTTCGCGCATGGTCCCGCCGGTCACCACGATGTAGCCTAAAATAGCTTACACGGGTTCGTTAGAAGCTATAGTCCTATTATTGATTGGATATAGGTCCAAGATCCATCGTTTCATTGTGCCGCCAGGGGCTCCCGACTGCTGCCTCCCCTGCGATATTGTTGACAACCAGATCGACCCCTGCACCTAACCCTTTCCCCCAAGCCTCGCCCGCGTCGGTAGCCTTGCTGGCTACAGCCCCAACCCCCGCCCCCCGAGCCCGCCCCCCCCCCCCGGGGGCGTTTTCTGGATTCCATGGAGCAATCGGAATATATGTTAACCGTTTCCCCCCTGTTTCGTTTAACTTTATGCTATCCTATTTAGCCAAAGCAACATCTCCGAATCACTATCGCTAATATAAACAATCCGTGCAAGGCATATTTTAAAGCACACTGCCCGTGGTTGCGTAACTCTTCTGTGCCTTTCGTAGAGACTACTTGCCGATGCTTGGAAACAGCTAACACAACTACAGCGCAGTAAGCAACCTCTATACGATAAACACCGCACCAGATCTTTATCTACATAGCGGATATATGTGACTTATTCTCGAGGTAATCTAAGCCCATGAACAATCCTATCACTGCAACTTCGTCCTGCCTCGGAATAAACAACGTGCCATCAATCGATACACGTGCCATACTGAGGGCATAGGGACTCAAATAGTCGCTTGGGAGAAGAAAGTGATGTGACACGCCATATCGGCTTAGGGAGCATAGTAGCATACAGACCCTTGGCTGTCAATGTACACAAAATTGGGTTCCCTGAAAGTCTGGCCTGATTGCTGCGGACCACTCTGAGTGAGTCCCAAACTCCAGACACCGTGGAGCCACATTTTCTGTGAAAACTGAACGACGTTGAGAGCTGTAGCGCTCGTAGCTTCTCCGACAAGGTCGCAAGATTCGATTTGGAACATGGCCACTTGTTTCGGATCTTCCTTGTGAGAGACTTGCAGGAAAATTTGCGAGCTGTCCGCCGAGATATAAATCATGTCAATCTTGTAGTTAGACATTTTTTCATTGAATACTTCCGGCTGTTGTGTCGGTTCGTTTTTTCTCCGAGAGCGTGTTCTCCAATAGCTGAAGGTCCCATGCTGAAACTTTCGAGAGATTATCCTACCGGAAAACTTGCAGGCATTTCGTTGAGAGCGCTACGAGATGATCTGGGTAACGGGGGTGGTTGGCCCAGTGCTGCCAAGCGTGGACTAAACTTGCTGGCCGGTCATGACATTGTCTCTTTGCAAGGAGGCGTCCATCCTCTATTGACCAGACGGTTACTCGCGCTGTCGATATGAGGAGCAACATGGAGTTGTTTTGGCTGATCAAGATCTGGTTCACAATTCCGCTAATCTCGACACGGAATTGAGCGACAACTTCGGCGCATGTCTTGATGCACAACACTGTGACAGTCCCGGACACACCAATGACTGCTAGATGTGTCTCGTCACTACTCCACCCCATCCGAAGAATAGATGTCGCGAACTCAGGGCTTATAGATAGTTGCTGCTTGCAGTTGGCATCGTACACTCTGATTTCGCCCCCTGAATGAGCCGTGGAATAAGTCCGAGTCCGACACCCAATCGCTAGAAGGTCGATGTCTTGCCTAGAGCGGCTAGCGACGATGTTTTCGGAGCACTGAGTCAGTAGCTGGTAAGGTATTCCTAAGGGATTAACGATATTCAGGCCGACCAGATACAAAACCGTGGGCGCCCAGACGACACATTCCCCTTCAAGGAGCAAACATGTCTTGGAACCATTTGGACAAATGGTCATGTCCGTGAGCAGCCCATCGCTAACCGAAACAGAAGCAAGGCGATGACCGGTAATTGTTTGGATAACGAGCTTTCCCTCCCCATCGCCGAGGAGAATAACTGGCTTGCCATGGCTTCCTCTCACATCAAATGTACTTATGTCGGTAACCCTTCGGATGAGGCCGTGTCCTAGATCCCAAATCCAGGTCGACCCATCCGCCCGAACTAGGGTCGCATGCTCTGGAACGCCCGCCCAATCAACCTTAACGACACGCGATGGCGGTTCTACATCTGATTGTAGACCAGGTTCCAGGTCGCAGTGTGCATCGCGAGTCGACACCGAATCGAACACCGTGCCCGCCCTTGCCGTGCAGGTTGTACCTCCAGCATTGCGAGGGGCAGGAAGACGGGCCAAAATATCCGACCAGGACTCCTCAGATATCCGCCTAATGATGACCGTGGAGGGCCGGGCTTGGGGTCTAGCCTGGCGACGTAGTAAGGAGGAGTAGGGGCAAAAGGCAGGGACGACATCATGGATTGACGAGGGCCGTCTCCGCAGTTCCCTTCCAAATCTGCTAACCAGTTGTACCAATTCTATTGCCCATAACTCCAAGCTTTTCTTGAATAAGACGCCGAGTTTGACAGGTGAGAAATATCGCAAAGTGAGCAGCGCAGAAGCGACCAACGGCATTATCTGGAGCTGTCCCGTCTCGGCCAGAACACGGATCCATGCCACAATGCCTCGTCCTGTTAGAAACTCCCCTAGGAGACTGGAGCATTCTTTCTGAAAGTCATGGTTGATATGACTTGGGTGAAAATACCAAGAGCTGCTGGCATATGCGGCGAAAGAATCGAAAGGTACGGATTCTCCATCTCTAATTAAAATCTCCAGGAGGGCATGCAGACAAGTGCTGGGAAGTTGTTCGTGAGCAGCTGAATTAGGACCCAAGCTCCACACAAACGAGCCTGGGTCCGAAGGTGGATTCGCCTCTTCATCTGGATTATGAGAGCCTCCTCAATTTTCCGGTTATTGAGAGGTATGTGCGAGTGGAACCACCCAAGTCAACAGATGTCTTAAAGAGTTCCCTGTCCTCCCAAGTCCACTTGTTGCTCTCCCGCTCGACGTCAGATCTCCACAAATCGTTGAATCGGATGGTGGCACTTCCCATCGCCTCGCTCAGATACTTTTCTTGGCTTGGTGAGTTCTTCTTCCGAGCGTAGGACTTCGGGTGAGAAGAGTTTCACCCAGGAAATGGGTTCAACGATGTGGTCCATCCTCTCTGTCCTACAAGCCAATCTCAAAAGGTGGCTTTCTGAGTCGCATCTTCTTCTAATATGAAGGAGGCAATGCAGTGCCGCCCTGAGTTTCTCAAGCGCTGGACGAGGTAGGACGCAAGAACTGACTTTCCCGAACCGGGAAGCCCATGATACCATAAGAGCCTTGGCTGTAATGATATATCTTCGAGGAGTGATTCGTAGCAATCATTAGAAGTGACCCAGTCACAAGTTCCAGATGCCATTAGCGCGGAAATGCTTGCGATATGTTGGTCCGAATCGTTGGGGAGGCCAAGGAACTCTGTGATCCGATTTAACTTCTCCTCCGGCGTCATCCGGAAAACGTTTCCAGACCAGGGTCCAAACTCGTCAATGCACCTCACAAGCCGACTAAGTAATTTCCGGAGCTCTGGATCCTTGGTGTTTGGGAACCTCGCAAGACCTCGGTGGTCAGTGTTTACCGGGACGACGTCCTGTCCGGGCGAAAATGGAACTGATGAATCTTTCTCGACAATTATCTGGTTAAGTCAATTAATGCACCAGCCAACGGGGTCTAAATCATAACAACCTTCTGAAAGGGGAAAATGTTTGTTGCTTCCGTCTCGTAGAACGACGTGATTGCTATCCGCCCAGAGAAGACCTGGAATTCCTTGCTAATTTTTTATAACTCTGCTGATTGCTGTTGCAGCGCTTCTAGGTATGGTTTCACGTCAATTCGAGCGAATTTCATTGCGGATACAAGCGAGTCAGCGACAGGAGATCCGTCATGGGGAGTTCCCAAGAAGAATACAGCGCCAATGGACCGAATGAGATCTCGGTATTCACGAATAGGAGCGCCAGTGACGCAAGCCTAGCCATCGTCAAATACTCACACCGTCCACCCAATCTCTGAGTTGGTATAGAAGGTCTCGGGCAAAAGTCGCGAGATCCGCCACCGACTTTCGATGGAACTTGAAAACATTGGAAGAATACCCGAAAGTCCAGACTCTAGCCATCTGTAGCCGCTTCTCTTCATAGACCTCCTTGGGCCAGAAGCACCAAGGTCAAGCGTTCCATGTCCAAGTGCCTCGACTATTCCCGCCTAACCCGTGGATAAGAACAATATCTGCATAAGGCGACTGTCCCTCTTCAGGTTCGTATACCAAGGAGAGACCGGCTGGGTGCCCATCGGGCCCAAGCTGGTGCGGCCGCCCTGGGCGTATGTCGCGTTTCATTTTCGATGGATCCATACTGAAATACTAAAGCGAAAAAGTGACCCCGCCTTGGGTGAGGCGTAAGTAAGCGCTATTATTGTTCAGGCGGGGTTGAGGCCAGTCTCGCGCTAGTTTATTTTCGTGGTCTTGGCCCTCCCATCTGTCGTGCGCCTCAAAAAAGGGGTAAGGGAACCTCGGCCACGATACGAGAAAAGAAAGGGGCGCGCCCTTCCGAAGCCAGTCCAGGATGACATCAGCGGTATTCCAGGAGGGAGACTCTGTTCTAAAGGATGTCTTTCTTTTGGGTTCGTGAACTTGCCAACAGTCGTTTGTAAGCCCTGCCGCTGACACAGGCAACAGGACTCCCAGCCTCCTGCAAGGTCCTAGATTACCGCGTTCTCCGGAAAGGGTGGATATCGGCGGCGCGGGTGGAAGTGCTCTGGTCGTCAGGCGAACGCTGTTTTTATTATACCAAGGTAAGACCAGCATTACGTTGACAAGCTCCTTCTCACACGATGGGTACGCGTTCGGTATATACCCCAAGCAGCTACCGGCCCTTGCGACAGAGTTCCTCCAAATCAGCAAAACTCTCCCAGAAACGCATGCTCTCTCAGCCGGCATTGCTTCGATTCACTGGAACAGTGTTTCGCCGGTCGACGGCCACTTTGGATTTCCCGGCCAGCGATATCATAAGAGCTTTCCACTTCCAAGGCAATGGAATCTCAACTGGTCTTACTTATTTGCCGAGATGCTAGCAAAGCTGTGGCAGTTTGGCTCAGACTTGCATGCATCATGGCCGCAGGCTAAGACCAGCTTTTCGATACTCATTGGGCACACTGTCCACCAACTACTCGGCGCACTCCAGGCCGATGGCCGCTATATCTCAAACCGTGTCTCATTCATGGCAACCTTTCAGCTGACAAGATGGCGGTCGACGTTGCGACAGGACATCCCGTTCTATTCAGCCCAGTCGGATTCTATGCCCATAACGAGTTTGAGCTGGGTGCCTGGCAGCAGAAGGCCCAAAAAGTACCCGGGAATTACCTTAAGGAGTATTAAAAGCACTTTCCCCCAAGTGAGCCCGTGGCGCAGTGGTAAGACCGAATCCGTCTATACAGCATATACTTCAACCTCATCGGGCTCGTTTATAATTCTGGAGGAGCAGATACGAGAAGACAGTCAGTTTAATTTTTAAGTAGCTACCCTCGCAAACCATACCATGCTAACTTAATCCGCAGGGTTTTCGAAGATATTGTTGGGTTGAATACAAAGTATGCCCAAGGTATATTAAACCCATTTAGTCATGTTACTGAGGTGATTATATCAGTCTAGAGCCGACGGTACGTCGTGAAGCCTGTCACGCAGCTTGCTTGAAGTTCTTTATAAGTTTATATCTTTCTCGTTAATCATAGCCAGTTCATCCCAAATTGCGTGTTTTGGAGTAACGAATAGTACTATAGACGAATCGTTGAATAAATACAATGCGCCCGTTAAAATTCTGTTGCGAATCCACTATGCTGGCAGTCAAGTATGCCGGCGGTATCTGCAAAGGCAGGACACGACTCTGCTAAATCCCCCGTGATCATCGGCGCAAACTGGCAGTTATACAAGATAAAGAAACACAGGAGAGGGGGAAAGGGAACGGGTGATTCCTTGTCTGTCTGCAGAGGGGGCTGGAAAAGTCGATATGGCATTAGGCGAGTCCACTGAGAAACTCAGCGTAGTCTATTGTTTTCTAGGCTGGATGACAGAACCCGCGCTGCTAATCTCGCAGGGGGGTTTCCGTCCTAGCAACACCCTCCAAGTCATCCTATGATCCATATGATTGTCCTCGAGCTTTGTTAGGTCTCCTCAACTGCGAGACTGCCGCGGACCCCGTTCTTGCTTTTAACTCGACGAAAAGTTTACGTCTCAATTAAGCTATTTTAAAAGCCAGTTCTTTCAAGAGAATGCCTCCGACAGCGCGCTCAGTATAAGCAGATCAGCGTTCTTTTCTACGTGTAACACAAATATAAATATTAGTTCCAAGATCCTTAGAACTAGGCGCGTCAAATGGCAGCCTGTGTCCACATGAGCTACCGATGATAGCAATGACACGGAAAACCTGGTTGATACCGCGAAAGAAGGTAAGTGTAAAGTCTGTCGAATCGCCGGGATCTTTGCACTAATCGACTAACAATTCTCAGTAAGGCAAGATAGAATATATCATGTTAAAATGTTACGCGCACCAGGAAAAACGAGTCACTGAGCTTCATGACAATAGCAACGACGACCAGCGCCGATTCCCGAGATACATGTCCAAGAGCCCTCTAACTACTCCTCAGAATCCGACGCTCCTCTCACAGTGGACCCACTGGCACCACACCCTCTTTTACCATCGCAGTTTGTGTATGACTGCCCACCCTAATTCGAGCTGACCTCCTGGGATTCCTTCTTCTGACAATATCAGAGAGCGCATCGTTTCGTGCCTTAATCCGAGCTGACCGTCTGGGCTCCGTTGTGGCTGTTGGCTTGGGGGTACTGGCCAGCGTTCGACCTGCGCTGGCTCTTCGCACGATTTCTC
The DNA here is from genome assembly GCA_022664585.2 of Zalerion maritima. Lineage (NCBI taxonomy): Eukaryota > Fungi > Ascomycota > Sordariomycetes > Lulworthiales > Lulworthiaceae > Zalerion > Zalerion maritima. The sequence continues at coordinate 18,315 of JAKWBI020000606.1, read as the reverse complement.
CGCCTCCCTTTTTCTCTGTAGCGTTGGCCAATGCGGTTTGCGATCGTCGTTGTTCGTCACGCTTCAGGTGGTCGAAAATCTCTTCGATTGGAGGGAATATGAGTCGGTCGGGGTCACGAGGCTTCCAAGGATGCCACCAGCTTGGGTTCCCGATGTCGCCAAACTTCGTGAGCTCGAATGGGTCCTCCCAGTTTGGGTCTGCACGGTTGAGGGCGTCTCGCCACCAGGTTGGCTCAGCAAGGTCGATCTCGGCTGCTGTGCTGTCCTCTGGGTGCACACGGCTGAGTGCAATACGAGCAGAGCTCGGCGGAGTCATGCTGGACGTGATTGCCATGGTCGGTTCGGTGTGGTTTGGGAAAAGAGTGGGGGAAGAAGAGGAGCGGTCGGCAGGGGAAGTAGGGGCGAACGCCCCTATTTATAGACTTCATCCTACGGCGGGACCAACAGATCCGGGGCGGCAGCGTGGCTAGCCGGCCCTGTCCCCTCACCCTGCGTTCCATGAATGGAGACGTAACGACGATCCTTGTTGTCAAGTGTGAACTCTGCTGACGAGGACAATCCTTGGCTTGGGAGAAGGATCGGACGTGCTCCGCCCTCCTCCGGAGCGGTTCGCTTCTCCTGACTTTGCGCGGATGATGATCTTTGGTCTGAGTTCGATGCCGTGGACGACCTTTGCATGATTCTTAAAACGCGTTTCGTTGTCTGAGACGAATCCATTGGCCTTGCATTCCGGGCAAGGACATGGCACGACGCCGCCCTTGCAGCGCTTGAGGTACCGCTCTACACAATCCCACATCGTCCCCCTCCGAGTAAAGCGTCGTCTGCAAAATATGCACTCATGCCGTATCTTCGCTGGCTCTTGATGGGGGGTCGGGTTCCTCCGGTTCTCACCGGGCTCGTCGGCATGCGGGGGATGGCCGCCCACGTGCACGGGGTGGCTGTTGGCGACTGCAGAATACGGTGGCGGCGGGGTCTGGATCTCTGCTGCCTCTGGCGGCACAGGCGGGGAGCTCATCGTGTCTCGTATCATCGACACATACCACGGTCTCGGCGCAATAGGACGTCCACTCCCGGTCTCGGCGTGCTGTGCCTCGGACCGTCTTTCAATCCCCGCTGACGGTGCCCGCACTCCTGTCTGATGCTGCGAAGACTCTGCCTCTTCCTCCTTTGGCTCGATCTTCCAGGCGTAACTGACCAAGGCGTTAATCGCATCGACCTTCCTACGAACGATCTCGTCTTCTGGAAGGTCTTTATCCAGGTCGCTGAGGATGTTGGCGATAAGCCTTCGTTCTGGCAGGTGAAAGACGACCTTCTGTAGTGGCTGCTGCGGCTCGTGAACGCCACACAGCTGCCTGTCGAGCTCTTCGTTATTCTTCTCCTTAAAGTATTTCCGGCGAAGTATCGCTGCGACCTTTCGGCGCTGGGTCTGTCTCGCGACCCTCAGTTCGTTCTGCTTCTGGTCCCGTCTCTTCTTATCGGCGCCGGTAGCCTTCGTGGACTTCCCATACTTGGCCTGCAGCTCGGCTTCAAGGGCCGACCACTCTCGCTCCAGCTCGCGGACTCTCGCATCCGGTCCGATCGCACACATCGTTTTGTCAAAGACCCCGGTTGGGGCGTTCTCGTCGTATTGGATGCCCATATAGTTAAGAATGTCGAGGTACGGCAACTCCGTCCCGCGACCTAGGCCCGCGTCCTGGACTAGGGCATTCCTTATGGCATTGGCGTAATGTCTCTGGTACACGGCGCTGTTGGGCCGGTGCCGCGCTCCTTAATCCCGGATAACCTGGGTGTAGTGCTTTTCTTCCGCGTTAGCAGCCGCCGGGCATAACGGGAGGGGATGGACTTACTATCGAGAATATTCAAATTCCCTCGGCGGTAGCAATACAACTGGAATCTGCCGGGTAGCCCCGCGCTGGTGCCGAGCTTGTTCGAATTATTATCGAACATACCCGACGTCACCGGTTCGTCCGACTTCACGGGACCCTCGATAGACTCGGCGGTCTGCCGGAACACCGGCTTATGCCAAAACTCCTCCTTCCAAATTATATGCACGGCACGGATACCTAGTTTGGTGCCAAAGAAGGGCTCTGCTCGGGTATCGTAACCGGACTTATCGATAACACCCTCTGCCAGGGCTTTGGCGAGGATATAAGTGATCGGGCAGAGAACAGGGAGCTTCTCTTCGACAAAGGGATACCAGGTGGGCACCATCTCATTATTATGGTTCTTATGGAAGCGCAGGAGGACCTGCATGGCGAGACGGTCTCGACTACCGTCGCCCAAGGCGTCGCGTAGGATCCAGAGATTTATATTTTCCCAGCAGAGGACCTTATACACCGCCTCTCTCCTTTCGTCCAGTCGGCCACAAACCCAGCAATCCTTCGGCCGAGGCTCGACGTACTCGTCTGAATCGTTGTCGATATCGGTATAGGCATTAGATTCCCCATCGAACTCCTCGATCTTCTTCCTTATATTCTTAGGCTGGGTGTACACCAGCTCGTATTTCCGATACCCCGTCCACATAAAAAAGATACGGGCGAGCGCATCGTCGATCCGGTCGAGTCCAATCTTAAACCTCGTTCTATCTCGGACCCAGCGGAAGTATGCAAGGTACGTAAACCCTGCCGGGTTAAGGACCTTCTTATGCTTCGGTTCAACCCGCAGTCCGAACTTCGGTGTAATTTCGATCTTGGCAACAGCCACAAAGTGGTTTCGAAGCTGCTTGGCAAATTCCGCGTCGGTGTACCTCCTATATACCGCTGACAGCTCCCGTAGGTATACCCTTATCGTGCTTAGGGCCCCGATCCGCGACTTTTCCCTTCGCATCAGATATCGGGCGAACAATTCGGCAAGGCCCCTATTTTCCCAGCTCAGTGTTTTCAGAAGGGGCTTCCAGGCAGGGTGGCCTGGCAATTTCGCACAGAAGGCTCTCCATCGTCGTTCGCCGTTGGCAAGGTTGACCTTTGTATTATCGGCACAGTTCGGCGGGAGTGGGCGTCGCTTGTTCCCTCGATCCCAGAAGTGCTGGAGTTCCTCGGAGGTGAGTGGCGGGGCCTCTGGTGTTTCCAGCTCTGCGAGCTCCGCTTGGATTTGACTAATCTGAGCGAGGTCCAGGGTCCCCATTTTGGTCGCGACGGAGAGGAGGGGCGGCTGCACGTGGTTTTTCCGTTGGGTGCGCACTGTCTGAGTCGTTCCAACGCAGTTTGGGCACCGGCTGCTGCAAGCGGCCGAACAACTCTCGATCACGTCTCGAGACTGCAGCGGCTTCGTCTGGCAACGCGAAGAGACACATTGTTGGCTCCCCGTATCTATTTATCATTTCCATTCCCCTGTCTCCTTGCCTTTGACTCCCTGACGCCCTGGTTTCCCGGCTCCATTTGACTGCGGTGGACGTACTGTGTTGGTCCAGTGAACCTCGACAAGTACATGCGCCGCGCTGGAAATGTACTTGTCGAGGGTGCTCCAGGCTTCCAAAAATGGCGGGTCCAACTCTTCCAAAATTGGAACCCCAAACAGCAACACACGGACTTTTTGTGTACTACCATGTCACCGCATAAACTTTGTGCCGGACCGATGTTAAATCCGATCCGTCATATCCGAGCGGGACAGCCCGCCCCACATCATTTAATCGCATTGTTGCATGTCAATGCTGACTTTTCCCCATCCCATGTTCCCCACCGAGCTTTACTTGCTGAGCGCTACACCCTGCCGCCTTCATTTCCTAGCGACCTTCAACCACACTACCACGCGTCTCACACCCATTTTCGCGATCTTGATTCCCCACTACCCTGTTGTCGCGATTTTCTTCTACTGATTCTTATTTAGATGCAGCATTTTCCCGGTATACACCTGTTGAGGGCGCTTGAGAGCAGGGACCTCGGTGTCTCGGTGCAGGGTAAGCCAGAGTCTCGCTTGTAGTTGGGACCGTCGACGACAGGCATATCAATTCAAGACACATGCTTTCCGACGACAATAAGTCACAGCCCGCGGTTCTTCTTATGCCTTGAGCCTGTTTCATACATGGCCTCCGCCATTGCTATTGTCTAGTCTTCTCCAACCCGGGAATTTCGCTGTTCATTCAGCAGCAATAAGCACCCAGGCTCATGCCTTGCTGCATCATACCCTCCATCTAAGGCTCAGAGGAGCACTGTAAAGGCAGGAACTTCAGCCTTGTGGCTATCTTTGGAGCTTGGTCCCGCTACAGTCGTCTAATCAGACTGGGCATATTGATACATATCAAACATCTCTTCCCATTTTCCCATCGCATCCTCAACATTCGTCGCTCTCACTCCACCTTTTTTGCCTCTCTTGGTCTCGCAATATACTGTTCTATTGCTCTACTCACATTGTCTCCACCCCTTCTCGTCTTGTGGCACTTCAACATCCCCGCTGCTTCCTAGCCTTCTTTCATCCTCGACTCTCTTCTTCTCCCAGTCCGTCCCTTCCTACACTCTTCGTCTCCACGGCCATCCTTACACCAAAAGCCCCGAGCATGGCTGAATCTACAATGCATGGCCAGTCTTCGTCTGAAGATGCTTCCTGCTACAACTGTGGACAGGCCGGCCATTGGGCAATAGCCTGTCCCGAACCTACAAGGCCGGTGCCAGCGTATGTTCATTCTTATACATTCTCTTCTCTCCCTTCTTAGCTAGTTGATGTTTCTAACTCGGCACAATAGAGGTGTGGAAGCGGCTCTGGCAAGTCGTCAGGGTACCGGACAAGGTACAAGTCCCGGCGGAGTACAGTATGGGGCACGAAAGAAAGGACCAGGACCGGTGATAACTCGTTATGGCCCCCCGCCAGGTGCTTATCCATCTCACCAAGTCCAACCTCCGTACCCAGGACCACCTCCACCAAACTATCCACCATTTCAACCGCCCCTGCAGTACGGAGGTGGCCCTGGATATCCTCCTGTTGGATCCCCTCAGTATGGGCCACCCGGCGCTCAACCTTACCCGCCGCCCAACTACTACCCACCACCAGGTCCCCCATCATATCTATATTCTGGACCATCATCGGGAACTCCGGGTCCTCCCGGTCACCATGGACCCCCCGTTCCCCCCGGTATGCCCCCCGGTCCCTCGGGCGTCGCCCCACCGCCCCCACCCCCACCACCATCTCATGGAAGTCATATGGGCGTATATCCAACACCTCCGGGTCCAGGTCCGAGCTATTCTCCACCCCCGCCACCTCCGCCATATTCAACGCCCCCAAGCTTACCTCAAAGGCCAAACACTTTCCCACCACCGTTGCCACCGTCGTCCTCGCCTGGTCCCTATCACCAGGGCCCGTATGGCCCTAGAGCTTCTCATCCTCCTTACCCTGGTCCTCCAGGTCCTCCAGGACCACCTCCAATACCTTACGGAGGGTCCCACGGCAATAAGCATGGGCCTCGCGGAAGTCACTTATCAAGTCACAATGGGTCTTGGAATCAAAAGTCTCAAGGTCCTGGTTTGCGGGATAGTCATGGACACAACCAAAATCGTGGACAAGGCAAGAACCATCACAATAAGAAGAGTAATCACGGACAGAGCCACCCAAAAACGAATTATCAAGGTCCACCGAACCTGCCCCGGTCAAACTCGTCTAGGTCTGAAGCCGCCAATGCACAGTCTCCAAAACAACCTACTCCCTCGAAACAAACAGCCGCAAAAGGTACTAAGGGTCAAAATGGTACACCCTCGCGTATTCCTAAGGGCAACCCTAAGCCGGCAGACTTGCGCGAGCATTCTCGTCCCTTAGACAATGGGGAGAAGCGGGCGAGCAAAAAGCGAGCAAGAGGGGACGACGAAGCTCGAGGAAGAGAGCTCCATGAAAACAAGAAGCCAAAGAAATCTTCTGATGTAGCGATGGAGAAGCCTACAGTCAGCGGACCTGTCATAACCTCAAACCCACAGCCAATAATAGAGGATACGATAGAGAGAAAGCTTAGAGAGCTCGGTGTTACTGGACAACCAAAACCAGTGGAGACGAAGCCTGGGTTCTACCCAATTTATAAGCCTGATCAAAACACGCCCAATTCTGACAGCACACAAACCTCTATCGGCCATGCCTCACCTCTCAATGAACTGCCCATTTTGAGGACAAGAGCCCCCTCTCCACTGCCAGCCAAGACCGGAACAATAACAAAATCACCGCAAGTTTTCTACAAAGACAGCCGGAAGAGTCCGCAACATCTCAGCAGGAGGTCCATTTCACCAGCCATACCGCCCCGTGCGTCAACTCCATTTAGCGACGCTGGGGCATCTGACACCTCTTCCCTTGATCCATTGGAAGCTGAGCTTCTCGGTCTAGCTAACCCAAGTAAGAAGGAAGACAAGCGGCCCAAGGCTCGCAAAGCGAGGCCTGTCGACAACGCCTACAGGTTAGTTCAGCAGAACATGCATCTGTATTTTCTCAGCTTCGATTAAACTCTAACCACCCTTTCAGCCGCCGGTGGTGAACCACCACGTGGATGCTTTCCACAATCTACACTCTCAATCCTAGTGGGCTGTTGGCGCCACCATCCTTAGGCGCAAGGTATGCCAAGCGACTTCTCCTTTCTCTGTCTGTTCCACTGCGCCATTCTGGGTCTAATTTCGCCCTTCAAAAGCCTTATCCCGATTTCTGTCCCGACATCTCAGTTGGCATGCCAAACACGTCCCTACGCTGAGGTAGCAGTCCGGCGCCAGAAAGGAAGTTATCCTTGGTGCATTCGAATCCTCTCACCGATGCCCAGCGCTTTCAATGCACATTGTGCCCCTCTCTCGACAATATCTTTCTTGTCCTCGATAGGTGCCATGTGACATGCACCAGTATTCCATTCTCGTATTCGAAACCGATTTCGTCCTCGTTCAGTTTCCATACACTTTGGCCGCCCTAGTGTCTCTGGCATCGATACGAGCTTCTCCGCAGCCCACAATGTCAAGCCTAAATCCTACCAAGTACGAGTTTCCCACTCCCGCCTGCTCTTCTGGGGCATCTCTAGTCTGGTCAACCTTCACTAGGTCAATTGCTGTTCCTGTCGGCATTCAGCTTGAGTTGACATGCCGAGGACGATATAGCTCTCGTTGTCAGCATTTGCCAGCCTCCTAGAGGACCTGCGCTGTTGAGAAATACGCCTTGCTTTCGTGGGCACTCTGTTCACATTTACCCGATAGCCCGTCGGTCACATGAAGCTATGCAAGTCTACGGTTTCAAAACTTAGATACCTTCTAGATTGCTTTCTATTGTTTCCGTCATCTCGCATCCCATCCAGGCGCCGGCCATGAACTTCAGCGGTTACACCCGTGCGTCCTGTGTCATTCATGCGATTAACGAGTTTTTAATTGCATAGCTCGGCGCCCTTCCCTGGCCTACTTTTTGAGGAATTCGGTTCCTCCTCTCTATATGTGTATTGCTGTTAGACAGCCAACTGATGGGGCTCTATGCTGGCTCAGATGAGTAATCACAGTCTAGTGGGCTCACGGCAACCCCCAAAGAGATTCTCACCCGCTCCTCAATCATTTCATATGCGTCCCGAATAGAGAGATCCCTGTAGGAATTCTTGGACTTCCGTGCGGTTTCTGTATCGACTTACAGCCTGCCCTCCGTTGACAGTGCGCTTACCGCAAACAAATGAGAGGTTGGGTGGGCTGGACTACGGTTTGTGCTAGTATTCCATGCCGTCTAATCAGGAATGCAAAGAGAGAGAAAAGGGACTCTTGGGATCTGAAGATCATACAGTCCCGCACATCTTCTTTCCCGGAGCGTGCTTTGCTGTGCATGGAGTCTATTGGTGCAGCCGATGACCTCTCAAGAGTTGAAATAAGACATTGAGCTCGCGTAAGCATACAACTGGTGCCACTTAACGCTTTGCTTCCAGCAGTGCTTCCGGAGGTGCTTCCAGAGATGTAGATGTAAAGTATTTGCACGCATAGGCATCTCCCTATAAGTATATTTTGTAAGGACTAACCGTAGTACATGGCACATAAGTTAAACAAGATATACACCATCGTAGTCTTTTTTATTTTCTTCTGCACGAATGTTAATCTGCTAATACTTGTGACAGATTTGATGAACCACTTGGATGTCCACTTAGTCTAGAAACTCGGTAGTTGAACTCGGGACCTGATTACATCGTTATGGAACGATGCAAGGAGCCTAACCTACTCATATCTCTAGTCAACTCTAGTGGGTATCGTGATTCTCCGACTTACCTGGTGCTCTCCCAAAACTATATGATATTCCATCTCCATTCGCAAGCCGGGAATACTAGACTGTCGCGTCATCAAATGTCAAAAAGACGATCACACGGGGCAAGTTCAATCTCGCAGGGTTGAAGATATCTTCGAGCTGCCTTTCAGACTTCTCAATTCTTCCAACCCGCGTCATGTTTGTGTTCGAGCCCGCTCGCAATGATTATCCGGGTGGGAGAAGCATTTTCTTTTTGGAAAGGGGAGCAGAAGCCAATCGTCCATACAGAGGTTGTCTGCTTGCCTGCGTGTTCGTACTACTCGAACATGATAGGACGGGATGAGATGCTACTGCTACCCTTGCTACCTTGGTCTCTGGCGTATGGCTGCCCTATGTACATTGTGTCGATACGCCGAGGCGGGAACAGATTTCATTGCGACAGAAGCGGCAACGGCAGCAGTATCGGTAGCGGCAACAGAAAACAGACATGCCCATGAACCCATACTACACGTGCAGGAGTAAGTACATCCATACATCCTAGTGCATTAATAGGCGGAGCCAGGGGCCCTAATAAACCGGGCAGGGAATATCCCCCCGTCGTGTCAGATTTGTCTGCGCGGATAAAATGCGGCTCTAACATGGACATACATACATGCCAAACCGGCATTGCGTACAGTATTTTAACAGCGACGATCATTTGTCGTCGTCGCCAACGCCGAGAGGTAACACAAAACTACGAGTTCCTGCCCTTGAATGTTGAGATGTTTCAATCTGGTCTAAGTATGCGATGAGTGAAAAGAAAACAATACCTACGAATATAATTACGAAAAGTGACTGTATAGCGGTCACTCACCCCCCCCCCCCCCAACGCCCATCGTGATACCGCGCTCGCCGAAAATTTCCTTCAAATCTCAGTTCGTGATCGTCCGGCACCCTGTTTCTTGGGGGGCTTTTGGTCTGGGATGTGAAAGAATGATGGTTAGGGGAGGCTCAGCCGATGGGTGATTCTTGGGCCGTGCGTCGTCGACAGGTTGGACGTATAGATACTCAAAGTAGGTAAGAAGTCAAAAGACCCGGTGGCATAAGGCAGAAAGATGCTCCTCCCTTCCTCATGTTTAGTCCCCGATTTATTTCTTCTCCAGTCCTGCCTTCTTTCGATTCGATTGTTTGTCTAACTACCTACAGTCCCCTGCTCTCTTTTCTTTCGTTCTTTCGTTTCTTCTTCCATCTTCTTTATCTTGCGTCTATCAGTGCCAAGTCAGTCGCTTTCTCATACTTCTTTATAACATTCACTAATTCGCTTCTTCTTGCGTCATATTATATAGTCACTTATTCGACAATATCTAGCGAGTCTCGATATAAGTATTGGATATCCATCAAGCCCTTCGACCCAAGAAGAGGATTAGAGGAGAAAGAAAGATATAAGCTAGACATTCGTTTCTGGGGTAAAAAAGTAGACAAACAGGGAGAAATGCCTGGGCTACAAAGTGATCATCCTCTCCAAGCGAGACAGGATGGCAATCCATGCCCGCAACTCAACGAAACCATGATAGGATCGGTCGAGCAATTTCGTCTCTTCTGCGACTCTAGAATAGACGGTACGGAGATGGTGGAGCTAGACGCTCGAAGTCGTCACATCAACCGTCACGACAAACGTCGGCAAAGTCAACGACGTACCTATTACTCAGGTCCTCACCATCCCACTCGGCAGCACCACGCGAGTCATGGCGAACCCCAGCACTACCAATACCAGCGAGGTAAATGGCACCGCTGGCCCTACAGGCGAGGCTGCAGGCCAGGACGCAGGCAACGGAAATGGCGGGGACAGCAACAATCTCGCGTGGGTGGCAGCGCCCGTGGTCGGCGACATGGCAGCCATTCTCCTAGTCTCCGTCATATTCGTACTCTAGGGCAAGAATAGAAAGGCGGCCAGGAGTCCGACAACGCCCGCCCCACGCACGCCAATGACGCCGTGGGCGCCACCTTTTCTCGGGAACTGCTGGCGCGCGTGGAGCGATAACAAGCGGCCGGGATTTTCGGTTACGGGTATATTGGTGGCGGCATACGGTGGAGTTCGTCAACTCTTTACTCTATTATACCTGGTTCGGCTTTCTGTATTCATCTTGTTCATATGAATTCTGCCCTAGTCTCTGTTCTTCTATAAGGTGTGGTTCATCGAAGCGGATGTTGACGTTGACGCCTTCCGACGCTGTTGGACTGTTACCGTGCGATATGACTTGAGCACCATCCGGAGAGGGCCCACCGAAAGATACGTTCCATACCTTGAGGCAGCAGTCTTCTCGACTATAGACGCCCGGCTTCTGGCCATCAAAATTGCCCTCATCCGGCACCCAGGAACCAGAGCAGGTAGCGACGACGCTACCAGTAGTATGTAGGATGGAAGCGCCCACACTAACGCCTTTCTGATGTGCTTGCCACTCCCAAGAAGGTTCGGTCTCTCCTTCGCGCATGCCAACACCCTCCCATACCCGGACCATTCCGTCGTGATCTCCGGACCAGACCTCGAACCCAGAGTTGCCTTCTAGTCCCGCAAATAGGTCGCAAGTAAGCACTTGTTGCGACTCTGACTCGACCTTGCCTCCAAGCCATCCCAGAAGCTTGCCTTCGACACGAACATCGTACACAAGCATTCCCGCAGATCGCCGTTCGCAGACGAGCAGATATCGGCCGCATGGACTCCACGCAGTCTGAACGATGCCTTGTCCACCAATTTTGGAAACGGAGTCTGCCGCATTGTTGACACCAAACAAGCTAGCCGCCACGTTTGAGCGGGCTAGATCGTAGATTCCAATTCTTCTCGTTCGAGTTCCTGCTGCAACCAAGCCAATGATGCCGCCATAGCCCTGCTCGGCCCCAAGCTGCTGAGTTGATAGTGCCGATACGGTCCCCTTCATGCCCACTCCGCCGCCCTTGAGCTTGTGCCGGGTTGAGGGTATCGTCGCGATCGTGGTCACCGGCCCCGAGCCCGTGGCAGAGACATCGAAGAGGGCAAGAGTATTCTTGGATCCGACGAGAAAGTTCTGCGCCACCGGCCACACCATCGAGGTCGCTGGTAAGTATGCTTCGGTCAATTGGTTGATGAGGCGGTAAGATGCCCGCACTGATGTACTCTCTCCGGGCGATTTAAAGAGAGCATGAAGCTGGATTGGGTTGTCCACGCATGAGGCCAGAGCAAGGTGGGTTCCCAGGTGCTCCAATGCGAAGTAGGGACATGGCTTGTATGACAAAACTGGCTCCGGCAAACAGACTGTCCCTAAAGGCGAGACATCCTTGGGAACATGACTGGGTTCCAGAAGATCTGTGGGAAGCACAAATGATGATATCTCATTCAGCGAGTTGGAAGTAATCAGTGTAGTGCCGTCTGCAGACCTATTTAGTTTGATTAGAAGATTGTTTACGGCACTCATAGTATAAGGTAGGCGTACCATTGTGCATTTTTATAAAATAACAAATCGTCTCGTTGATTCTTATGAGATTCATTTGATATTCCATTTTTCCCCAATGCTAAATCAGGGGATTTGGCAACCAGATGTACTTCTGGAGTTGGCTTTGGCTGCGTAAATTCTTTCACCATGGTGGCATATTGGTTGGGTTCTGGGGGTTCCGGAAATGTTATGAGAGTCTAATATGGATATGTCGCAGGCGAATTTTGGTGGAGGCTGGGAAAGTGCACCCGTTGCTGGCCGATGACGTCATCGGTACTGACAAGTGGGTCCACACAAGGTCTTTTTGATTAAGATTCAGAGCGATGACAGGTACTCTCCAGTACAGTATAGCCGGTATAGTACCTTCCATATGCCCCGCTCCTAACAGGCAGATGGCTTGCAGCACGGGCCCCCATGTACCTCAGCAAGCAGCCTAGCGCACGCTTCTCACCTGGACGGAAAGAGTAGTCACTCACCCCCATCCACAATCAACTCCAGCGCTTCCAACTTCCTTCACCACCAGCGATTCAATTCTTCGTGGCACCGTGTCGATGAATCTCACGATACAACGTCCTGTCATGGCCACTGTTTACTTGTAGTTGTAGTTTTCGTCCAACCCTTTTTCTTTCTCTTCGTTGCGGCGAGACAACATAGGTAATTCGGACGATTACCAGTAGCACTCCCGACAGGCGCCTCCCGTCCGCCCCAGGCAGAGCTCCCTCTCCCTGTTTCCCACAACGTCATACCTCCCAGGCCCCAAACAATTTCATATTCCCCCTCGCTTCTCTCTCCCCGTATTAAAAGACCTTCTCATGGTCTGTTCTCCGAATTTCCAACCTTTTTCAAAAGCGCAGCCCGCGACAAGACCCGCCACGACGCCAATCAGCCGCTTATTCTCCGCACCGTGAACTCCGTTACTTCTCCGCTCCTCTCCCTTCGACTGCTAGTAGCGCCAAACACATAGTCCATCCACGCTTTCCGACTCGACGACAACCTAACCCGAACCCGGGACACCAACTCCACCATGGCAGACACCAGCTCAGCTCTTGTAATGCGGGACTCTAGCGGCAAGACTCTCGCCGAGAGATGTGATAAACTCAGCCATCCGGGATACCTGAGCCTGACCATCTCAATGTACGTTTACCGTACTACACCTGTTGCCCTTCCTTTTTCTTCTTGCTCTCTTGGTCTCATTGGTGCAATACTCTGAATATCGCTGACCCGTGTGGCACTTCTAGCATGATTCTTGTCGGTTTGCTGGTCTCGTACCTGCCTCAACACTGGCGCATCATTTCTCGCCGCACCTCTGAAGGCATCTCCCCTTACTTCGTCCTCCTTGGTGTCACGTCGGCTACCTCATCATTCGCCAACATTGTCATGCTCCCGGGATCCCAAGAAGCTATCCAGTGCTGTAAGACCATTGGCGCCTTTGAGTGTATGGCCGGCGTCCTAGGCATTGCTCAATTCGCCGTGCAGTTTCTCTGTTTCGCATTCATGTATGTTTGCCCCCGACCATTCTTCTCCACATTCGCCAATATATGTGTCATGAAATCTCTTCCCGTGTGTGGTGAATGCGAGCCTAATAGATGCTGACATGGTGTGCAAAAACAGCCTTCTTCTGTTTCTCGTCTTTTTCCGTCTCGACGATGCGACCGTCCCCGATAATGAACTCAACCACGAGCTTCAGCCTAGGTGGGAGACAGCCCTCACAGTGGCCTGGGTTTGCCTTCTTCACGGTGTTATTATTTTGATCGTTTCTGCCACGATTGGGATTGTCAAACCTAAGAGTCTCGGGTACTGGGCTAATATCCTAGGCGTCGAGGCTTCTGGTTTGGCCATTATCCAGTACGCTCCTCAGATCTGGACAACATATAGACTCAAACACGTTGGCAGTCTCTCTATCCCCATGATGTGCATCCAGACACCCGGGGGCTATCTATTTGCCGGTAGTCTCTACGCTCGACTCGGAGCGCGTGGCTGGAGCTCTTGGGCAATCATACTCGTCACAGCAAGCTCCCAGGCAGTCCTTCTTGTCCTTGCCATATACTACGAGCTTTTGAACAGGAGATCGTCCGATGAGGTAGGGCCCCGCCAATCCCTCTTTTATCGCCACCGCGACAGAAATGCCCCTCAGAACGGCGATGCCAATGGCAGAAAGAACTCTCACTCCCCCATCCGCATTGACCACCGTATATATGGCCCCAATGGTGTCTACGATCCAGACATGCCTGGTCCTTACACGGCACACCCTTCGAATTATGCTGACACGCCGGAGGATTTCGATACAATCATGAGCCGGGAGGATTCACAGGCTGCTGCTGAGGATTCTCCCCTGCTAAGGCGTGGAGGTATCGGAAACCCTCGTCGCTACGACTCAGACAGGGAGCGTGAGCAAGAGCACTGAGAACGTTCGCATTATAGTGGAAGGTGTGAAGCGGAGTTAAGTTATTGGAAACCAGAACGGTAAGGTTTTGCGTCCTTTCGTCACCTTAACATGGAAGACTTTTCGTTTCTCGTCTTGCTTAGGGAGGTTGTCCCTAAAACTTGGACCGGGAACCACTTTTCAAAACTTACACCTCCACGATGCCTACACTACTGCTATAGGGACGTACGCAATAAACCGTTCCCATCTAGATGTCTATATGCTTCTCGCTGGGGACTGGGTCGATTTTGAATTTTGCTTCTTCACATAGCTCGGGCACTATCAACAGCCTACCTATCTAGTATGCTAATGTGGTGGACAGGGCGGACTAAAGCATTGGCGTTGGCGTATATCAATATGGCTACTCTTGACGGGATTTTCCTTATCTTGATTTACATTTTTGTTTAGCATCGCATTTGGCGCATCAGAAGTTCCCACCTAAATTCAGCCCACGTTATCAATAACATGAATGGGTACCTGGCTTGGAAACCTAGCGGTGGGTGTGCTCGAGGTTCATTTTGGTTTGTCGATTGTGTCATTGCGATGGGCTTTTAGGATTGTTTACCCACCGTGATATACATGATATACATATGGTACTTGGTTGGGGCTTTCGGTGTGAGGGTCTCAGGCCTATCATCTTGCTGTGTTGCATGCGTGCTGGCGTTCCAAGCTCAGCTCCCAGAGTTAATCGTACCATTCAGGAGGCTCCACGGCACCGTGGCCAGACTCTTAGCTCACCGGCCGGGACGTTTGCTTCAATTCCGGGGGTTGAGACTTTGCCTCGTGGCTATTTCCACGTTTGGTGTAGCTAAAGGTTGCCCTGGTTGCTTGTAGAAAGGAGCAATTTTATGCCCCTTGAGGGGGGTTATAGGCTTCTCCGGCCAGCCACATTGTGCCGAGACACTGCTTTTGGGACAATACAGCCCATCGGCTAGCGACGACGATCGATAGCGGTATGCGGTGTGTCCGGGTTCCTGGGTGGCCAGGTGTAGACGGAGTTTTTGGTATTATTTCGACCATTGATGTCTCTTAAAGTAGCCATCTCTCACAGTGCTTTGCTAGCACAAGAAACAGACGGAAGCTAGTTGCTATTTATGTACAGAAACTTTCTGGAATTTAGCTCCAGCTGGCAGTCAAGCCACGGCGAGCCAGAAAAACACAGCAGACACCATGCAGGGTAACACGCGTCATGGTCGGTTAGTCCTTGGCATTCTAACAAAATAGATAGTACTACCCCCTTTGATGATGAATAGCAGTAGTACTAGTAGCTGTAGTCGTCGTCAGACCGATCATCACCTGTTCTGTCATCTGGGTTCCCATTATATCGCCATCTGCAGCGTGCCCGGCCTGTGCGGCCTTTGGGGAGCGGCTCTTTCCTAATCCGGAAGGCTCGGGAAATGCACCTTCGGGTAGGGGTGGGCCTGGGCTGCTTGGGCACCAAGCACCACGCGAGAGACTGCTGCGAAGCATGTATGTAGGCGGGGGTCTGGGGAGGACGCAAGGATGCACAGATCCCTGCACGTGCGAAAAGTCAGGGGATGGGCGCTCTGACCATGCTCTGGAGTCTCTCAAGTGAGTCGAGGGTCCCGTCCCGTCGAATGTTTTCATCCCAAGACCTCATCATTAACACCCTTTTGCTGCTCCCTCATTCTTCTTCGTCCGTACGGGAATTTTGCATGGGCAGTGTGACTATGTGATACGCAAGATGACTTACTGAGAAAGGGGGGCAGGCTATCAGATATTGCTTGGGAGGTGAAAATTTTCTTACTTTGCTCCGACTGCTAGGAAAAAGAAACCGGTGTTAGCCCTTCATTTTATCTATTTTTTTTCCTTTTTCTCTTTTTTATTTTTCTGTCCTGCATTTATTGCTTCGTCCTGCCTGCCAAGTGCTTGTTTTGTTCTTCTTTAGTGGAAGGTACTACTACCCTTGCTATCCAGACCAGTCGTTGCCTGCCGGTTGCCAGCTTACCTCGGAACTTTCTCTCTTTCTCCCCACATTCGCTCAGATATTGTTTACAATTGTTTGAAAACTGCAGCAAGGATCGACAACTTTTTCAGCATATACAGGCATAATATAGTCGGGGATGAGCAGCGTGCATGACTTGATCAACAGCTCCGCCCAGCAGCAGCAGCAGCAGCAGCAGCAGCAGCAGCAGCAGCAGCAGGCTCAGCAACAGCTGCAGCACCAGCCTGCACAGTCATCACTTGCACCTGCTGCTGGGGTCGCTGCCGCCTCTTCAGCTGCGCCATCAGGAACGACAACATCGGGCACAGGGAACGGCCCGCCGCAACCGATATCACGTTGGGGATTTGAGTTTAACGGTACTCTGACCTGGAAGGGCATTGTCCGCCGCGATGCCTCCTATCTCAAGTCGATATGCTTTCCAGAGCAGGAACCCGATCTGCTCGTGCGAAAGCGTGCCCAGGAAGAAGCAGCCAAGACACTCACCATCAAGTTCATCAGCGCCCAGCTCAACCATTACGGGGTCCAGTTCCCGCCTGGAATTAAGAGGGATGGGCTGCTAACTTGGCTCAAGGGTGCGTTATCAAGGGGTCAGGTATGTTCGTTTTCCATTTTCCGGCTTGATCTTGGAACCTCTTCCCGCCCCATTCTTTTTTCTTATGCCTTGCAATTTGCCTCGGGGCAGGAGGCAGGAGGCAGCACATGCATACATACACCAGTTTCTCTTTGATATTTCAGACACACTTGAGCTCTGTTATTCCAAACAATGTCATTCGCGATTTTCTCACACACGAAACACAGTGCGACAAGGTTCCCGACTACCTCGATGAGCGCATCCAAGGCATGATCAGAGACTTTGAGCCCCGGAGGGAAGCGTACGAAGCATGGAAGCGAGCCGAGAACCGACAGGCAAGGCGCGAGCACTTCAACTCGCTCCCCACGGTTACTATACAGGTCAATTATGACGTTTCTCTGTTCATGGAAACGTATTTTACCGACGAGACAGGGAATCCTGCTCCCCTCAAGTACCTCGGTGTCTTCACCATTCCAGGTGTCCTCCGCCCTTGGGAGGTTGTCGATGCCATATCCAAAGTGCCAAATCTCTTCTTTACCTTTTCGCAGCTCCACGCGGACGGTACTCTTTTCATCAGCTGGAATCATGCTGGTATGTGGGAGGCTAGGGAGGCTTACGATTCGAGAAGAGGGCGTCAGAGGAAACTCGACCGCGAGGCTAGAGCCCGGGACCGCATGGCGAGGCACAGGGAATACATCGAGATAATCGAGCGGACCCAGGTGCGCCAAGAATTCAGTCTTGTTGGCTCGTATGCCATATTTTGCGATGCGATCGAAGAGCAAATGAGTGCGCCTCCCACCATGACTCTGGACATTCTTCAAGGGAGTTCGCCCGGTATCTACGAAGGCGTTTTTCGTCTCTCGATCATGGTCGCCACTCTCAACCTGACTCCGAATACGAAAGAGCTCAGCATAGTCGACATAGAAGAGCGGAGGCGTTTCGGACCGACTAGACTGGAAGACGTCCAAGTCGAAGAAATACAGCCTCCATCGCAGCCATTCCCGCAGGTTTATGCCCCACCCGGATGGCCGCAGGGAATGCCACTTCCACAACCACCGGAGCCCCAAGGGATGGATATCCTCGGTCCGGGCGGTACAGTTATCATGGGTGCCGGGTCGAAACGTACCGCATCAGGAGCTGGGCCATCCATGCCTCCGGGGCCAACAAAGAAGACGAAGGTTAACTATTCCAACAATGTGCAGAAGAGGTTCACAGCCACGTGGCGTGGAAGGGATGGCGATGACGAGGTAGCATCTGATTACACAAGTGTGGACGACGGCTGGATGGAATTCGAAGACGGCCGTTATATTTCCTTTGCAGGAATCTTAAACATGCCGTTCGCAGGAGGTGAACGATCTCTCCAGGGGTATAAGGTGTCGGATGTCCCGAGAAAGTCGCAAACATATTCTTGAAGGAAGCCTAACACCCCAACGCACTACAAATAAACTCGAGAAGAGAGCACTCATATAGAAACACGCCGGCATCAAACAACACTTATTAGAACTACTTTCACGAGGCCGGCAAGAGGGAACACCCCACGCTGATTTAATTACATGAATATTTTCAATTCGAAATATGGCGAGGGATACAACACATTGGGAGAAAGTACAATATACCCCGGATAGATGTAAGGTTTCATTTTGTGATGCGGATGACCAGTGGTGTTTTTTTTTTTTTTTTTTTTTTTGTGGGGGGGGGGGGGGGGGGGGTGGTGGGGTAAACCCAACAAAAATTGATTTTTGTTGTGGGCGGGGGG